>JABASD010002726.1:0-24433 GCA_019776165.1 Pogonognathellus flavescens
GACAGACGGACAGACGGACAGACGGACGGACAGACGTAAACACCATTCTTATAAAGTAGCTTGCGCTACTTAATAATTGGAAGTACATGGCAATCAACCTACATACTTACATTGGTCTTTGCATTTATGTATCTCAAAATTCAAAGGAACTCTCTTTGAGACTAACAAATTTTAATTACACTCTCATTTCACAACTTTCAAAAACAATTTCTTGAATGAATTATGACGAGAAATATCGCTAATTGCAAATATCAAAAAGGTATGTTCTCTGTGAACTTATTATGCAGTAATATTTCCATAAGACATTCATTTTCTCCAGATCATAGCATAGGTTCAGAAGAATCAGGGAGAAAGTCACGAGAAAACACAGAAGGATAAGGTTCTTTCACAATATTCTTCACAATGACGAATATAAGTATAACGAAGAGAATGTGAGGCAGAATTAGCAGGTCTTCTCCTTTATGACCTTACTGTAGTTACAAAAGAGAATTTATAAATTTGTATGATATTTGAGTACAAATCCAAAGAGAGAGACTGAGAGTTTCACAATGCAAAAGTAAATGAAAAGCAGTGTTGATTAGTGTCTCTACAGGCAGCCTTTGTCGATACTAAATGACAAAATTAGTTTGAATTCCTCGTAGTAAAGAGGCGTAATTAATAACAGGAAGTTCTGATTGAGTGAGCTAACGTGATGCTAAGAGTTCCTTTAACAGCTAATTAATTGCCAGAGTTATGCCACAATGCTGCACATATTGCTACACATAGCTGTAACAAATGAATGGATACTCTTCTCTTAATTGCGACTTACTCCTATAATATGCAGAAAACATGGACATAAACATACATCCATCGAACATCATCTTCTACTAGTAGCTTCATGTACATTTTCATCTGAAAGGGACAAAACAGGAAAACTCGATATTGGATTCTGAATAACAAAACGTAATATGATGTGGAATTTATCAATTTTAGTATGATATAACATAACAAGTTATACATACATAACATAACATAAAACATACATTACTGTGGTTTAGTTACAGTATTGCACAATAATGTAACTCCTTTGTCATTCTCATTGTTCCCAATTCAATTTCAAAAGATACATAATAATATGTAAAAAATTTATTGGGTTCACCCATTATATTTTGGTAATAGTGTAGGTACTAAATTTTACCATGATTTCAGTGTTGGTAAAAAAACTGGACGCATAATGATTTTGTGAACCGTTTGTAAAGAAACTCCTCATACTATTTTCCTAGAATGAATTGCTGAATTCAATTTAGCATTATTTCTTTGTTAAGGCTGAGTGCACTCTACATCTGCAAGTTTATTATAACGTGTAATTTTTTATTGTTTGTGAAACGATGACTCATATGATCATATCCGTATATGAATGATCACTTAAATAGATTACTCCTACTACTCTTTATACTATCTGTACAACTGCCTCCCTATAGTAAGAGATCTGTAATGTTGCAACCCGGAATGATAAAACTGTTTTTCCATGCATAGAAATGTTCCTCTCGCTTGCATGGACCACTAGCTGGCATTTCCTTGTGTTTTGTCTGTATAGGTATGCACATTGACAGTGACACGATTTGGTTTACAGTATTTTATTACCCTATCTCTGTAGAACGTCTCATTAATACTTAACAATACAGACACAGAGAGACACAACATAGATAGAGTTGAGTTGAAACGAGAGAGAAATTCAGAGCAAGAGCAACCACCAACACCACACGGAGGAGTGTTACTTGCATGTTAAAGTTTTGTAGTGTGTTGTATTGTATGGGGGAGGAAAACAAAGAAACTCGCAAGCACAACATATCAGTTCATTTTGGTCCAGTCGAGCCAGCTGCAATTCTGGAAGCTGTTCTGTTGTTTTCTGACATGGACCAACTACTATCTCCATCCCATCTGCTCCGGTGTGTTGTTCATATTCAACTCTTACTCTACAAAACTCCTATTCCTACGAACACTCTTAATTACATAGGACATAAAGATACATCTCATATTTATAAGTAGCATGCATAGCGAAACACAACAACATAATGCGAACATACCTACATATAAGATAATTATTTATTTATAATGGAAATGAGCCTACTAATCGTAAACTAGAGGAGTGAGTGTTCTCTCACTTGTGCTATTACTACACAATCATTATTCTTATGGACCAAAACAACACACACCACAAGGAAAGGATAAAATAAGCTTCTCGCAGTTCTTTATCATTATGTCCCTTTGTTAAGTTACACTACACATAAAAATACACAGCCACAAAATAAAACAACGACGAGAGAATAACCTTCCTCTAACAAAAAATGTACTAATATAGTACAGTAATAATAATACATGTAGAAGTTGAGTGGTATAGATCTAAAACTTGCTTACTAACAATGGCTCGTGCTCATCTCTGTATTTTCTAACGTAAAAAATAACTGGGACACCTAAGAATGATTACTGGGAAGGATAAAGATAATGTGATAACAAAAGATGTGGTAGCAGCGTATGCTATTACTTATTGTGTCACACGCAGTTGTAATATAATAATATGAAATGATGTCTATCAAATCTCCTGTATAAGTATAAAGATTTATTCCTGAACACTTATTAGTAATGCAGTAGAAGATAATCCATGTCTCATCGTGAGTGAATCTCGTGCTGGATGATTAGGTAGTTGTTTTGTGTTTTGCCTCACCTTTGTCAGTTGCATGAATATTTCTATTTTTGTATTCCTCTTGTTTTCATTCGTCTATTGGAATTATCTGTCTCACCATTTATTTCCCCTAACAATTCTACATTAGGTATATATTGTCCTATATGGATATGTTATTCGTATAAGGATCAAGTCTTCTGTTTGAATCGCAAATTAAGCTGAATGTGTGTCTCATCTCATTCCATTACATCTCTCGTGTAAGCTGTAAGTAGCATTTTAGTATTAAACCACACGTTGGGATATATATTTACCAATGAGAATGTTATTGCACTAGAGAATGTTACACATTCTAATACTTGGCTTACATACATAATCACATGCAGCATACCGGCACATCTGTACTTGGAGTATTATTCATAGCTTATATAAAAATATGATTCATTAAATTGAAATACACATACGTTTATCCAGTACTTGTAGGAAATGTGCCAGTTTAACTGTTGTAAATCTCCTAAATAATATTACTATATGTATTGGGCATTTTTAGGAAAGCTTTATGCGCACATACAGTAGGACACGGCACTTAATGCCATTGCTATGTATTGCAGAACAACAAAGGGAACTCTATAGGGGTTAATTTTGTGTTATATTGTTAGCAGGGAAATCAAATCGATTTTTAACGAATTCCTGCATCCTGTTGAAGACTTCGGTTAATATTTTGGTCCAGGAGTAATGTGTTGTGCAATAAAACGGGTGAATCCGATTGGTAGGAGAAGGGCTGGAGTTTATCCGTTACACAAGACATAATAGTAGTGAAAGCATTTATTATGCATTTCTATTGTGTCATTCTTGTCACTGTATTTTAGTTATTATTATGTAGGTATGCATTTAGCTGTAATAATTTTATACCGGACATCACATCACATAGCACTCTGCGTGGAATGGGTTGCCGTAGCCGTTATGTCAATTTTTGCCCTCACATGAGACACTCTTTGTAATATACGACACGATATGTTATACTTTCCGTGATGATCGTATTCCATTCATAGCTCGGCACCCACCCACTGAAGTGAGTGTGAGTGGTCAAGAGAGTGGGCCCACTTTACTTTTGGGCAAGCCAGAGTAGGGCGTAAGTGAGTGTGTAAGTTGGGCTAGAGTCATAGTGGAGTGTGAGTGGGTTGGCCGTAGTTCCTTAAGGCAAAAGTGGAGCGTAGTTGGGTTGGCTGTAGTCCCTTAAGACAATAGTGGAGTGGAGTTGGCACTTGAGAGCCCACTTACCCACTCCACTTACCATAGGATTTTTAATGAAATGGGCAAGTCAAACTAAAACCTTCCAGTTAATTTTCATATAGTACTGGGTAACCTAATTCATATTAAGCTTAGTCTCAAGGGTCTGTTTCTTGGAAAAGGCTTACCGTAAGTAAATATAACCAAATTTTTACCCATCCATCAAAACTTCCCTAAAACAATCATGGATACTAAACTAATCGGATTAAAAAACCTTTCTGTGTGAATAGGTTATGGTGTAGGTTGCATAGGTACACTGTTTTAAAATTAAATTATGTATGCTAAGTGTGTGAAGTTGGCCAACAGTGGGTGGGTCGTGGTCCTGCTGTAAGTCTGGAGTTGGTCTGAGTGTGTGTGTTACAGTCCCGCTTACTGTAGTGTATGTGTGAGTGTGTGGGTGACAATCCCGCTTGTTGTAGAGTGTGCGTGTGTGTGGGTTACATCCCCACTGAATAGTCAGTGTGTTGAAAGTTGGTATGTAAGATTTCAGTACACTTAGAGTGGAAGTTGGGTGGGTGGGTAAGATTCCAGTCCTCTTGGAGTGGAAAGTGGGTGGGTGGTCTCGCAGTTGTGCCGACCTATGATCGTGATATGTAAGATTTCAGTACACTTAGAGTGGAAGTTGGGTGGGTGGGTAAGATTCCAGTCCTCTTGGAGTGGAAAGTGGGTGGGTGGTCTCGCAGTTGTGCCGACCTATGATTCCATTGTCACTATGCAATAGATTCTCCATAGTACTATTAATACTTACGAGAGAAGCAACGGAATGGAATAGTAGACTGTGTAAACATCCTATCTGTCTCTCTCGCTCTCTCGTATGTCTGTAAATAAATATGGTCAAATAAGCGTTGGATGTTCAGCAGACTCGTCGCTTGCTAAACAAACGAACTAAAAACTACCTGCCTTGTGATGATTGAGGATTGGATTACTTTTTTCAGTTTGTCCTTATGTTTCATTAGATGCTACGTATAAAGACCTCATTCTTGATGAAATCATACATGCTAGTACTAGTATGTACTTTTAGACAAACTTACTACTATCGCTTAAAATACAACCGTATATATTTGATACGTACGAACGTTTTGTATTTTTATGATAGTTACCTGTGTGGTTTGATATTACCAATATACGGCACTGTGCAAACAGAAATACATAGTTCAATGCGCCAGAAATTCTTAATGGGTTACTGCAGATAATATTATTTGTATTCTTGATCTCCTATATCAGTAATGTAAGTTGCTAATAGACAGGTATGTAAAATATTATTTTTACTTTATTATTAGAAAGTATTTGAAGGCTGTTGTTGAATCATCCACATTGTATGACTGTCCTCACCTCATACGTTCTTGAAAAATATTGCTTAACCTTCTATTTGCACCTGAAATTTTTCACTATTAACATTCTTGGCATATTTCTTACCTTAGTCACTGAATTTCTTTCAACTATAGGAAAGGCTAGTAAAACGTTTTCGTTAACTACAAGTAAATTTACCAATGAATCATGATTTTCAGTACTCTTACATTCCTAATGTATTCATTTGTAGCAATACATGTGAATATTAATGAAGATGACAATGAATTCATGAAATATTGCTAGCAAACAAATACAAACATATCAATAAGTCCTTATGCATGATGGATTCCTTTTCAATTCAGGTAGGTATATTCATGTGTGCATTAGTGTACGTAACTTCTGTCAGTTTGTATGCAAATTGCAGTGTAACTGTTCTACTTATTTTCGAAAGGAAGTTATTGCTGCTAACGTATGTATAAGACCATAATATTTTTATGGCCATGTAAAATAGGTGTACTAAGTATGAAATGGCTTGGACTGCATCATACCTATGTAGAAGATTGTAGAGGCATATAACATTGTGTACAAAAGCTATGCAACAATTTGGAGCACACACATGTATTAGCCATTCTGTTGGAAAGGTAAAGAGATTCTACGAGAAGAGACGCTGTACAAAGATGCGGTTTAGATTGTTTGGTGTTGAGAGTTGGTGCACTGTTGCTGCTGGAGAAAAAGAGAGACTGTTCTGGTGTTGAGATAAGATGCACAGGGAATGTGATACATGAAATGCTTTTCCGACCAAGAATATGTTTGGGCAGAGAAGGAAGGGGAAGGCCAATGGAGTATGTGAGCATTCAGAAGCGTCCCACCCGCATCTGTGAAGGCCTATACGCAACCAGCGGATCGCTTTTCATTGGATCATTCCAATGGGGCTGGCATAAACTTGGCTTCGGCTCCCCTACCAGTATCATATAATATCTTGTCTCTTACAATCCGCTCTCCGAAAGACCGGCGTCCCGAACAACAACGACCCACCACCGTCCCACAGTTCAAGCTATCTCTAGGCTAAAAAGCCTCTACATTTCCATCCGAAGAACCAGTCATACCTGAACTGTCAAACTGGCCACACGACCACACAATCGGCCTACTTCCTACTTACACTTATCTACCTACCTAATATACTTACTAACTACTTCAACACTTACACTACTACTACTACTACTACTACTAACACTGCAAATCTTTACAAGTCTCTAAGAAGTGCAATCAACTCTTCTCTACTCAAACTAGTTTAATTTAAGTCAGATAAATAAGTTTCTTCTCGTCATTCCAATACAGTTAAGCAAATAGTTAAGGAATATTTAGTTAGAGTTAAGTTAGAATAATTTCTACCTGGGGAAGTACAATATTAGAGATTAAGTTATTTATAAGTACATTGTGAAAGCTAGTCATTTTGTGTGTACTCATTGGGAGAACACATATATAGCTAAGTCAATTGAGTTGAGTCAGGTTATATTTTAGTCAACAGAAGAGCTAGTCTCAAGAAAGCTGATGTCATCCAGCTAGTCAATAACATACCGAGAAACTGTTAGTCAACAAGAAAGTGAAAGGTGCAAGCCGAAGTCTTCAGTTACCCCAAACAGCTCCAGTCTCATTTGGCTGGCAGTGGCAGTGGAATTGCTGTTTCGTTCCGGGAAAGAAAGTGAAAGCTTCTTCCATAGTAACTTTTGCAAAGGTACAAGTTACATAGCTGTACGCAGTAGTAATATTCTTACTACGTAATAAAACTGTCTACCTGTGCGTGCACAACTTACCCTTGCAATATCCAAACTACTAAATAATACACAACGAAAAACATTCTCCACGCTACTGCCAAGAGAAGAAGACAGTGTAATACTACATATTTAGTCAACGTATAAAGCAACTCTAGTCAACATCTACTCCATGCTTTCCTTGAAGCTTTTCTGCTCTAAGTCACCTTGAAGAAAGTAAGAGTAAAGCTATTTTTCTCAAACTTACTTGTACATGCAGTATTCGAACATTTACTACAAACTAGTCAGATATAACTGCAAGTTTTGCAAATAGTCAGAACATTCAAGTCAACTTTTCAAATTCAGTCATTTGTGCAACGGAATTTAGTCTACATCCAGTCATATTATGCACTAGTCAAAATTTCTTCGAAGTCAACCTAGTCACATTATCCACGAGTCATCAATTTAGTCAAGAAAACAGTTTAGTCAAGAAAGTTTTCTCGTCATCTCTAAGTCAAATTTTCGTCAAATCTAGTCAGAACTAGAATTTTCGTCAACTCTAAGTCAAAATTAGTCAAACCATAAAATTCTTGTCAACTCTAAGTCGAAACTCGTCAAAATTAGTCAAGTCATAAAATTCTCGTCAACTCTAAGTCAAAAAGTCAAACCTAGTCAAACCTATAATTCTCGTCATCTCTAAGTCAAATTTTCTTCAAGCCTAGTCAAGCTGTAAAAACTCTCGTCATCCCAAGTCAAAACTCGGTAGATTCTAGTCAAGTCAAGAATTTTAGTCATCTCTAAGTCCCAGAAAGTCATCTTACTAGTCTCTTCGGTCACCTTGTCATTTAAACCGAAGCTTGGACTTGAATGGTTTGCGAAAACTATAATATTCAGGAAAACTGCAACATTCGTGTTACACTTGAACATTATATGTTACAAAAGAAACGTGGGGGTATACATTGAGAGAAAATAGACAAGGAAGCAAGTCATATTCACATCGATTTTACTACTAGTCAACACAGCTCAAGTCTTAGTCATCATCATCCTTACCTTACCTCACCTCAGAAAACAACAGAAAGTGCATGCAGTGAATGTGCGGTGCACAGTCAAGTGCAAGTAGAGTTTGGTCATGGCCAACCCAACGAACTGAAGCCACAGCCAACACAAGCCACCCTCACTCTCGCATATAAAATGAATGAATCATAAAACATTCGAGTGATTGAGACAAGAGAGAGTGCAGACGACGCACGAACCTTCACATTACATCAGGTACGCAAAACGCAATTTACTTTACTAACTTTTACACACACTCTTATTATTACGTCAAGTTACACACGAAACCAAATCTATACTACCTAAACGTATTACTTACATTAACTACTTCTTAACATTCACATACAACCCATAGTGTCACACACTACGCATACACAAACACATTATTAATATAATATTCCCTTTTGCAAACAACTTTACCCTACCAAGTTTAGCAAAAAGGTATCATTACACAAGTGTGCAATATTATGCACTATGTGTTTTTGCAAGACGTAGAAATACTAGGAACCAATAATACTTCAGTTAGACACACACACATACCTCCAATAGCCCTAACCCCGAAATTTTGCAAGATTAGCATTTATTGTATACATAGAAAGTTTTATTAGTGACCATGCCATACTTACATGAGTTAACTAGGTATAAGATACTCTATGTAGGTACATGGGTATTTTGCAAGGCAAAACATAACTGTACTCGCGGTTACTACACTTATACTGCAAGTAATAAATAGTAAATCATTCTTCCCCGTAAATGGTAAACTGTTTCAGTATACATTTCTACCTGGAACACATATAGCACGAAATTCTGCCCTTCATGTCCTGATTCACATCACATTCTAGTAGCTTTGCTTCCTCTTATGTGTTATGTACCTGCAATTCCAAAAGCCGAGGCAGGAGAGGAAAATATTTCGGGCAGGCACACACACAAAACATATAACATGCAGTAATATGGCAACTTACCCTTCTCAAATTCAAACCTGGTAGCTAACCCTCCTATTAATTTTATTATTGTAGAATACCCACTGTTACTACAACCATCGGCAGCTGGATCGGACGCGGACAAAGAGAGACAGGTAGTCTGCTACCCAAGTTGAGTGAAAAGGTGTGTGTGCTTCAAACATCCAACCATACGGCATTCTACTGTATTATACGCACAATTCAGAAAGCGAAGTAGGAAGGAGAATTTCAACAACAATACACACTACATACAAACTGTACAAGTATATCCTGCTTATTCCACCACTACCCTTGTGAAGTTGAAGCAATACC
Source organism: Pogonognathellus flavescens (assembly GCA_019776165.1). Lineage (NCBI taxonomy): Eukaryota > Metazoa > Arthropoda > Collembola > Entomobryomorpha > Tomoceridae > Pogonognathellus > Pogonognathellus flavescens. The sequence continues at coordinate 9,315 of JABASD010002726.1, forward strand.
TGTACAGTGATTCACTTCACCTGCAGTGAAGGAAACGAAACGAGTCTCTGATTGAATCGCACCAACCAACAAACCCTTTCTTTTGCCGTCTCATGACTTTTGCGTTATGCTATATAGAATATGAATCATCATCCCCACATTTGCAAGGGGAGCGTCTACCAAGATAAGAATATTTGGTTCTGAGAGGTGGCGCATACTAGTCAGCAAATTGATCGACATTATTTCTCAGAGATTTGAATTCTAAGTAAGAGTCAAGATGGACAAGTCACTGACAGAATTTTTCCTTACACCGCGGCCGTTATATTTGACGGAATTAGCCTCGGCTGTCGGGGTCTCAGCTCCGCCAATTCATCCGGCGTTGCTTCATTGGGCAAAAATGTGGAAACAAAGCACAATGGGAAATCTGGACACGCTAACTCATTTGTCTCCGCCAATACAAAGTGTTCCCCTTGCACTCACAACTACAAAGAAAATACCGAAATCTGCATTTTCACCAGTGTCACCTAAATCTCCAACCGATTTCTTTCCATATGGAAATTCCATTCAAGATATGACAATTTTGAAAATGCAGCAACTTTTACACTCACCAACGTATTTAACTCTTCCTAATGGAAACGTAGGCGGAGGCATTTGTTTAAATGTCAATAGTGGAAACAGTATTTCTGGAATGAACTGCACAAAAGAAATTATATCACAACCCGTCAGTCCGAACCCGGTTGCTTGCGCTGCAATGACGAATGAGAATGGACTGGATCTTACCGTAAAGCTTTCTCCGATTTCTACGAAAACCGGGGTGAGTAGTCCTTCAGATCTGTCTGTATCACGCAAGCGGCTCCTCCCTCAAACTCCCGAAACACATTCCACCAGTCGAAAACAAGCTGCTCTGACTAAATCGGACAAATCCGAGGTAAGACTTGCATTCCTTCATTCCTATAGCTTACTTCAGATTTACGGTATTCTTTGCAACTGCGTAGATTCATACAATGGTTATATCTAAGCTAAACTATTGGTTGACTGTAGCATTGGAATTGTTTTACTAACAGGTGGTTGGAGCTGGTACTCCCGAATCGTCTAAAAAGAGTATAAAATGTCCCAAAAAAACCAAGGCAGTGCGACGCTTGCATTTTGATGAAGACAAGTCTTCCCCTGTATCTGGTACCATCATCAGAGATATTGTAGCCGTACGTGATCAGGCTTTGAAAGATGAAAATAGCAAATATGAAGAAACATCTCTTGGAATTCAGGTATGAATTGAAAACTTATTCTTCTATAGTAAATGCAACTTCTATTCTATAGCAAAGTATACGCGGGGCGAGTTAAGATACATGTGAAAGTAGGCCACAATGATTCATGAATGAGAAATTGAGAATGCATTGTAAAATTACAGGTAACACGCCGCGGTGATATTGATCCTGCTTTCAACACGGTTGAAGTTACTGATGAAGCTCGGGAGGAATTATCCAAAATCGAGAATAAGATTGGTGCTTACGTTTGTCGTCTTTGTTGTGAAGAGTACGAAGATGCTTTTGGATTGGCAAGACATCGCTGCGCTTGCATTGTTCATGTCGAGTATCGTTGTCCAGAATGTGATAAAGTATTCAGTTGCCCAGCTAATTTGGCGTCCCATCGAAGATGGCATCGTCCAAGAAATGGCACCCAGGGTACCAATGCAGTCGGGAAAAAAGGAGTTTCCGAAAAAAGTGCTGTGGGAAAAGTAACTGAAACTAATCAACAGAAAGATTGGAGTGCTCGTTCACCCCGATCGGAAACATCTTGGGACAGCTCCACTTACATGGAAGACAGGAACAATAATAACAATCAAGACAAACCAGTTGATTTAGCACACAAAGGTACTTTGACTTAACATTCTATTAATTAAATCTAACTAAATACACCGTACCGTAAATGTTCTTAAGAATAATATTTGTTTCCAAATTTTTATTAATGTTGTCTTTTCATTGAAATTGCAGATAGAGAGAGTCCAGACGTAAATTACCATCCTAATCCTCTGGACACACCTTTCTCTTGCGTGATTTGTCGAAAGAGTTTCATCGACCCTAAAAAGTTCCAAATGCATTTGTCGTCTCATCTAAATCAAAGACAAAATTTTCTTGAAGAAGAAATGATTCAAAGACCATCATTAGAACAAACGATAAGCAATCCTTGTTCTCCAAACAATATCACAACGGTAACTACACTTTCTCCCCGGTCTCTCACATCATTGTCCTCCAATGACAATGATTCCTCTAAAAGAAAATCCGAGAGAGACAAGGACGGCTCAGTTGAACGAGACATCTTCGCTTGTCCTCGTTGTCCAATGACGTTCGCTTCCTTACCGTCTCTGGCTAAACACTTAAGCTACAGTCATAATAGCCGGGACTCTGACGATACAAATATGATGCCACTGTCACCCCCGCTACAAACACGGCTGATGATGCAGCAAACTTCTGGAGTTCCAAGTTCATTACTTCTTCCTGTGTCTTCGAATACATGATCTTTGTTTGCGAGACCGGTGGGTTTGTCTCCCTCGCTGGCTCTCTCACTCTTCAGACAGTATTTGTCCCGGAATCCTTAGTATGACTATTATGTACAGGAAAAATGCATTTACTTCGGTGTGTTCATAAAATACACAGTTTCATACTAACTGTATACTACTAGTACATATAAATAAAATATTTCGGTAAAATATTGTATGCTAATTGAATCCTGAGGATGTGGTTTAAGGCTCGCGTTGACAATGGTAGAATTTACGTCGGTGTTTAGAAATATGAAGGCAATACTTGTAGTAGAGGGAGTTTACGTGAAACTAGTCGAGTAAGAATCTAGTAAGACAAAGATGCAATATTAGTGGATAGGTAAATAACATATAGTATAGTAGAATGATTTTTGAGACTTGTATGCATGACTAGTCATTTTGTTTGTTTACAATCATTATCAATGAAACCAAATAGTCAGATAGGTACATTAGTTAATGAAGGTATTGTTGTAGGTCTTTATTTCTCCAGTTGTAGGTCATTCCATCAATGTAGGTTGTTTCTTTTGGCAGGGGTTATTTTTTGTGATACACTTTAACTTGCTTTCTAGTTCTTTCTCCGTGTAGGAAATTAAATTACACTTTATGTTTAAGTACTTTCCTGTTATTACGTAATATATTTCCTACACGGGGAAATATCAAAGGTTCACTTTAGGTTCAGGTCAGGTATGATTCCCGCTGTAGAGGACTTCACGAAGAATTCCATAAGTTCAGGTATAAAGTTCATCTATGGTTGAATGAACGAAATGAGGTTCATATATAGTGTGTTTATAGGGGTTTTACCCGTATTTCTAAAATGTTCATTCATTTCAGGGGTTAATTTTGTATTATTTTGTAAAATGAAAGGCGTGTGTTGATTACTTAAGTAAAGTCTGGCCAGACATGTATGAATGAGGAATCATAATTATTGTAGAGTTACATGTAGGTAAAACTGAAAAGAAATGTGAAAGTTAGAAGTTAGCTGAAAATGTTTCTCCAGGCTTTCTCCAGGAAAGTTCCAGGTTTCTAACTTTCACCATTCTAAACAGAATATAGGACTAAAGTATACGACACAAAATTATAATACAACTTTGTAACTTTGAGTTGAAAAGTTATGAAGGGATGTACATAAAAATATTATTGCATTGTTTAGTTAGGAGAAGGATGAAGTTATAATATTACATAGAGGAAAGGTTCGAATAGGTTTATGTTAAGGAAAGAAGAAATTAACTTCTAGCAATTGCCAGTCTGGTCACGGGTTGGCTAACGGCTTGAGTGAAATCTAGTCATGTCTTTGGTATCAGAATTGAAAAAGGGAACGAAAGATTCTTGCTTCTTCTGTCATACTAATAAAGTTGTAATTATTTTTAGCTTTAAGTTCAGGGAATTCCTCTGAAGTGTCAATAAAACTTGAAAGCATTCCGGTTTTAAGTAATTAAGAGTATATACTATAAGTATAATTAACTATAAGTAAACATAGGTAAATAGTTTAGTTAAAATATTATTAAAGCTTTTAGTGAAATCTGGATTATATAGCTTTGTTCATTCATTGCGATTCCAGTGTAAGCCGAGATTGTGCAGTAACCATTTGTAAATATTGTACAAACCAATAATTAAACTAATTTATCATTAAATACATAAATATTATTATTATGTCTGTAAGTATTATTTAAGTAATTAAAAAGGAATATACTAGTAAAATACATGTTGAAAAGGAGATTCTCCTATAAATATGATACCTATTATTATAGACTTACAGTGTAGATGCTTAGCTTAACATTACCATTATTGGAGATATAAACTGAATTAACATTGGTATTAAATTAACTATGTCATTAAAAGAAAACTACTACTACGGAATAAACATATTATAATAGAATTACAGCAATGCAGCAAATTGCTTAACTGATTAAATTGTTAAGTAGAGTTGTGACCGTCTATGTCATTAAAGTCATTGCAGTCAATAGTCAAGTAAGTTAAGTAAGAATAAAAAGCAACCTAGAAATAAAAATATGTAAAGTGATGCCAAATGCTACACAGAGAAGCTCAAGCTGTCGCAGGTCAGCTTAGCTCTCAAGAAGCTATATGAAATTAATTAAAATTGTGTCAAATATGAAAGAACAACGCTTATAGAAGCCAGTAAAGTGCATGTGAAACTTAATGTAACAGTTACTATAAACCTAAACAAGACAAGTGTTAACTTAATTCTACATACTTACTATATAGTCTGTGGATATACACAACAGAACAGAACATTTGTATTGTATTCATTTAGTATTCAAAATTCTACATAATAAATGTAGGCACTTCTGTTATTATTGTACTTATACTTAAACTTAAAAATGGTATTACTAAATAGGTAATAGTAATTAATTGTATATTATTATAGTACTAATTGTTGCAAGCTTAATAAACGTATCAAAATGACTCATTTCGTTTGTTCGTCTTACTTCTACTTGCTATACACATCTACATCTATTACATCTGCATAAAGCTTGGCAAAAACTAACAGTATGGACTTTCTGTTTCATACAGGATTTAATGAACAACCTTAGTAGAAATGTATATACGTGGTGCATAGAAGAAATGTTTCCTTCACTACCAATACTTAATTATCAATTAGGAGAGCTTGATAAATACTTAACCTTATTGATCATTTTTATCCACATAATAGATAAACGCTTTTAGCGATAATTCATAATTCCAAAATTCGAAATTAGTATATACATTTTCTACTTTTTCAACATATTTTCAAAATTCCTAAGTTTATAATATTATAGCTTTATTCAATCTCAATGAATCGTATTGTATCGACGACTATATCAGAAATCACACAGGCAACTGGAAGAACAACTAAAGGATGTGTATTCTTCCTCCATGGATCTTGTAAATGCTACTGCTAAACTTATATCGTTATATCTGACTTTTTTGTGTGATTTTGTGATGATTTATTTTCGCATTTCCTTGCATGACTACAAAAATCATTCATTGGAATGTTATTTCATAGGTGACAATGGTTCTGGATTGAAAAGCTGGCTGCACAAAATTTTAGATAAAGACTTTCACTTTAGTACTTATCGTGTATTATATCCCACTGCCCCAAAATTATCATATCGCCCACATGAAAATAAGGTAATAACAGCGAAATGCTAAAACTACAACAGTTAAAGTTATAGTGCAATTTATCTGCAACTGCAACGTATATTTAAATATGATTTGAAATGCTTTAATACAGCGTGAATCGGTATGGTTTAATCGTTTCTCATTTGACCATGACGCACCAGAAGATTTATGTTCCATAAACAACACTGCCAATCAGCTCAGCAAACTAATCATGCAAGAGCATTCCAAAAGTGGAATCCCATTATCAAAGATGGTTATTGGTGGTATGTGAAAAATGTATTTCTAAAGACTGTATACACACAACACACAAATAAGAATTACAAAATACATTGACAATTAATTTTTTAATTATGAATTCCAAATTATTTAGGATTTTCCAGTGGGGGTGCGATGGCTTTACACTTGGGTTATCGCTTTCATCCTCAGATAGCCGGAGTTTTCGCTTTGTCTTCTTATCTCCCGACACACTCTGAGCTTTATGTGGTACATCACCAAATTAAATAGAAAACAGTATGATTGCATTTCACAAAATTGATTACTACTATCTTTAAGTAGCACTTAGAAGAAAATAAGGCTCCTAAGAAACCACTTATTGCTGAAACCCACATGGAACCGGACGCAGCGGCTTCACAAAAAGAAAAATTCGGCGCACCTAACCCGGAGTTCCAAAAACATCTCGTAGATATTGCCTTCATGAAATCATTTGTGGAAAAATATTTGAAAAACTCTAAAAAGCAAAACGTAGACGTCCAGTTACCAAAACTGTTCATGAGCCAAGGATTTGAAGACCCTTTAGTGAAGCCCAAGTGGGCAAAAAATACATTTAAGAAGATGAGGGTAATAAAACCTTGCAATAAACAATCGATGGTGACAATACAAATGTACTGATTATACCTACATCATTGTAAACATATTACATCGATTTATGTAGAGTTGCGGCGTAGATGCACTATTTTACACTCATCCGAAACAAAAACACGAAATTTGTAAAAATCAATTAGATTTATTACAAATATGGATAGAAGATGTTCTCACCGACAATGATAACAAATCTGCTCCGAATCAAAAGACTTCAAACAAACGTGTCACGCACTTGCACAGAAAAAATTCTAACAACGGAAGGGTTTAAAAATACTTTAAGCACATAACGAAACACGAATTTTTCAGCGCAGATAGAAGTAAAATCATTTTTATGACATCAATCTTATATTATCAATCTAATATTAATTATTAATTGTCACTGTCACTACTCCGGTCCCAGTCTTTCATTTTGGTGTCTAACATAAAATCATCTTGTAAAGCCTTCCATGCAGGTTTCTTTAATGTGCTTTCGTCGCTTTTTCTTGTTAGTTTCTTCTTTCTAATGCCCTTCTTGGAAGTTGTCTCTTCGTCACTTTCTTCTTTAATTTCAATTTCATCTATTCCTGACTCACGGTCCCTACTTTTCTTCAGTGCGGAATCGAATATATCTTTAGTCTGAGAAAGTACTTTGTCTTTTTTAAACTCCGAATTTCTAACAGTTCGAAGTTTCCCTTTAATATTTTTCTGCTGCATAGCCACTGCGTTGAAAAGCTGCACAACACCCCTGCGAGATAATAGATAATGGTTATCCAACTGTATAAATGTTGGTAATAGACAAACAATCTGCAAAATTAAATTGAACAACAAACAAACTTACTTTGTTGCAATTTTAGTTAGGGCCTTCTCAACTAGTACGTCTGCATCATTTGCCTTTTTTCTACTTAAGTTCTCCCATTGCTTTTCCTATAAACATACACCATGAATAAAATGGTTAGCACAATACTTCAAACCCCATGTCACGGTTAACGAGAATTTACAACTCATCATAGTTAAGACTTACCATTCGTTTTTGTTTTAGCTCTAATTTGCGTTGTGTTTTTAAAGATAAGGAAGGTTCTTTGTCTTTAGGTTCCTCAGCAGCCGTTTCCTCGGTAGGTTCTTCGCCATCAATTTCCAAATCATCGACTACTCGTTTCTTAACTTTTTCGTCTTGATTTGTTCTGTTAATCTACATTACAGATAAAAAACAAATCAAATGTGAGGATCCTTTCAAAAAGTTATGAAAGTTCAACTTACACGTTGAACTATGCATAATGAAAAGAATGAAAACAAAATGATAGCCCTGGAAAAATTAGCATTCATCTAAATCCAATGGAACTCAATTCCAAAGGTGCATTTTACATATTATATACTCCAATTAAAAATCCCATCCATCCTCAGTGAAGATCTTTGTTTTCTATGTTTAATAAATTCTTGTTAAGAATTATGACGATATTAAATTAATGTAATGTTATGTAAATGTTTTACTTATACATTATGCATACAGATACACACGTGTACACTTGCCAGGTGTACATAATAACATGGTTGATATATGAATATAATAAAAATAATACCTCGTAATCCTTTTTCGCTCTGGAGAGAATCAAAACTTTTTTGTGTTTAGGTTTAGTGCTATGTAAAATCCTGGCCATGGAATCGGCCCATCCAGAGATTTCAGGCACATCATTTTCAGGATCCGACTCCGACACATCTCCGTGTCCGTTTTCTTCTGGATCTTTGTCCTCCTCCCTTTCATCGTTATCGTCAACAGGAGTGTCGTCCAAAATATTAGGTTCTTGTTCCGCACTTTCTCCAGACTCCAAAGGTTTTAATTTTTTCGAAACTTTGTTCTTCTTAGGCGTCGATTTTTGAACTGATGCCCGCCTCTTCGTAGCGGCAACGTTGACTTCCTCTACATCAACAAATGACAAGAAAAATCGTAAATAAGTATGTGATTAGATAATATTAAGTTAGTTAAATGAGTTAAATCTTTAAACACAAAAGAAACACTACATTATACTTAAATATTTCACGCTATAAGTAAATCAACACAAATTAAGAAAATTCTACTAAAAAGGTAATCATTACTTATAATATTTTTATACTTACTTTTCATCTTTTAGTGGTTCGTGTGCGTATAACTTAACTTCTATAACACAATTTTCCAGTACTATAAATTAGAATATGCAATTAAAATGTAATATAAACTTTCCTAAAGTCCTTATTGCTTATTTCTCCCGAATTTTTCGGTTAGTACTTTTGTTCGTGTACTTCGTGTTTATGATTTCTACATTATGAGATTGGAATCATACACGTGCATGCAAGTGTTCCACGGTTTTTAAACTTACCCTCCCGAAATATTTAGTACACCTTTAGGGTCGAAGATGGCAAAGGCGTGTAGATAGATAACTTTAACTTGAGGCAGGGTGAGAAATTGTGCAACAACGCATAGAAGATGAGACAAACGGAGGCGATGAGATGAGACGATGAGAATAAGAAAGACTCTCATCAAATTATCACCGTTTCATCATGGGAATGAGGAGATCAGGGGATGTGACCGAAACTTGAGATGAGGCTTAACAATTACCGAAACTTCGACATTTGAGACTGATTGTCATTTTTCATTGTTGTGATCGTGGTGTGTGGGCCAGTTGTATGATATGGAGAATTGAGAAGAGACTGATTGACTGGACTGACAATCATGACATGAACTATGAGATGAGAATGACAAAATGTGACGAGACTTTAATAAATATAAATATGAATGAGTTATTTTGTTGAAGTACTGACGAAAAGAGTGACTAAGATTTCTCAACGTTCAGAGCTTAGACACAAACTAGTCATGTAAAGTCTCAATGACAAGCTTACACACGAGTTTAAAAGTTGTTGATTGTATAATTGATTTGTATACTTAGTTACAGCTCTGCATTTATAATCACAATTTAACATGAAAGTCTTTTGTATTTGTGGTTTTAGATTTTCACAGATTCTATAGGTAACAGAGTTCCTAACTGTAAAACAAAAAGTGCATCCGTTAGAATTGGACCTGTGAAGTTCCGGACTTGTAAGTAAATTAAAGTTTCGTATACATCTTATGAATTGGAAGTAGTATTTTTGAAAGATTGAACTTAATCGTACCAGATAATATTACGGATTCAAATGCACTCATAACCACTAAACACAGGTAATGAAATTAATGATGAATTATTCTATGTATGTAAGACTGTGGAATTGTTTTAGGGACTGCCGACTGGAAGTGATAATATGCATTCCGATCCAAGCCTCCAAATCATCCAATAATCAACTAACAATAAGCGTCTGAATCGTTTTATCGCTATTTCTCGTAAACTTATGCAGAATTGCAAAATCCATTATGTCAACTGAACCGACGAACCATCAAGAATCTTACGACTGCTTACCATGCAGGTTAATATCCGGTGGAGGATTGATTGGTGCCGGTGCATACGTCATCCGAGCAGCAAAAAATAGACCTCAGAGAGCCGAAAAAATTATAATTTGCCTACTAGGATCCGGTTAGTATAATGCACATGTACAAAATTGTTTTCTACAATGTAATCCATGCTATTAATTCATAAATAACCATTTAAATTCATGTAATATAAGTGATAATATGTATATTTTGCATAGGGCTAATTTCGCTTGGTATGGCCCGATGGTTCGACTTACCACCTTTCCAACATAACCAACAGAAAAAATCGAAGTGACGAAACCATCATGTTGTATGAATTAATCTGAAATTCTCAATTTCTTTGGAAATATTATGACTTGCTGTATTATATTAACTTCTTTTCATATACATTACGTAAAAATAGCATGTACAATTTTTATCACAATTATAGTGTAGGAATAATGAAGTAACCTATATTCAAACATACATTGGTCATTTTCACGGGCTATTTTTAATGTACCGAAGAATTGGCTAATGGATTGAATGATTAATAATTTGTGCTCCAAGACCTACTGGTCAGTTCATACAGTAAAGCAAAAATATATGTAAAAATAGTTTCATTCAACATTTGAAGCATAAAAATATGGTTTGAAAAATACATAGCTGCTCAATGAATGCACTGGTCATATTTTCAATTCCATTGTCACTCTTCGTATTTTATGGGTCCAATTGCAAAGAAATTACCTTAAAAAAGTGAACCCAGAAAGTAAATGTATTAATATTTCCTCATACATTTCCAAAATTTACACAAATGGTATATGCAAGTGCATAAGCTTTAGTATTGTCTTACTGGAGATTTGGGATTTGAGAAAGAGGCAAGTAGATTAATCATATAAGGAAGTTTGAGAAATGCATATTGGAAGGACGGTTTAGGATGACTCAGGGTTTCAGCTTAACGGTGGTAGTGGGATGGGATTGTCATGCACATCCGTGGTAGCTTGTGAAGCAGACTGAGCATCACGACGAACCCACTCGTGTGTGGCAATGCGATCTAACGTCACACGCAAAGTAATATCCGGTTCCAGAATGGTGCGGACCAAGGTTATCAAAGTTTGAGATAGAACATCTTTGACTCGTGAACGGAATTCCCATTTACGTGCAAGTTGATCCTTCAGTAGCTTTTTCAAATTCGAGTCGTCAAAAGGCATTGTAGCATTCACCATGATATACAGTATAATTCCCATAGACCATACATCAGCTAGTTTCGGATTGTATGGTGTCCCACTGACTACTTCTGGGGCAGCGTACGCAGCAGATCCACAATATGTTTGACTCAACACACGTTTTCCTACAATGTGAAACATTTCTTGTACAATAATATAATCCGCATGTATGAAAGAGTTATTAACTTGCGATATATTTATTAACAATTAAATCCAATTAAAACTAGGAAAGTGTACAATATTTGTTCAAATACCATCAATGTCAACGCAAAATCTAGCGAAGCCGAAATCAGCCAACTTGATATTCCAATGACGCGACAGAAGAATGTTTTCGCATTTAAGATCCCGATGTGCCACATTTAAAGCATGCAAATATTGTAATCCTTGAACCATTTGCCGGAACCAGATTTTAGCTTGTCTTTCGGGTACCAATCCATTCTGGCGGATGAAATCCAACATATCCCCGTTTTCTGCATAACGCATGAAAATGAAGACTCGGGGTCCTCGTTGCAATATGCTGTGAACTTGTATGATATGAGGATTTTCTATTCTTGTCAAAATGTCCAGTTCACGAGGAAAGAATTTGTCCAGGAAATCTTTAGGTGCTCTTTCCTTGTCGAATATTTTGCATGCCAATTTAACTCTTCTTCCCCCTTCGCTGTACTCGGCCAGATGAACAGTTGCATACGATCCTTGGCCAATCTTCCGAGAAATCATATACCCCTTTCTTTCCAAGGCATTAACTTCGGAGCTGGTAGGGCTCATGATATTTGAAACCTTGGATGACATCGATAACTTCGACTCGACAGGTTTGAATTGGAAGAGAAAATGAGAAGTGTCTCTCCGAGTTCCCTTCAATCAAGCCGGATAATCTTCTCCTTGTTAGTGCGGTTGTTGCTCACGGAAACAGCAGCTGTGTCAGTGGGTATGTTTAGAGAACCGAATTAGCTAATTCTGACTGATCTAAAATCATTTTATGTTGAGGTCAATGTATACAGTTTTACGGATGCTAAACCTGGAGAGTGATATTTTGTTGCAGGTATTCAAATCACTGAAATTTTGAGTGTAATCCTAATGAAATCTAACACCTATTTCAAAATGTGAACACTTCGCTGAGAAAATGAACTAACTAAATCAACATTGTTATTATTTTAAAAATTATCCTCTTCAAATGGTCATCTTTTGTCATTTTGTAAGAGTAATTTAAGCCATGTAATCCATAGCAACAAAATTTCTTAAAGACGCACAAAATGTATTCATTTTCATTTCCAGGCAAATACATACTTGACACTCGAATAATGAAGAGAACAGAAAACTGAAACATTTTTCATGGAACGCAAAAAGTATGGACAACTTATGTAAGACTAATACTTCTTCATCTTCAGGTCAGTAATTATTATTTTATATTATGTAATAAGAACGAGCTAAAATAGTGCTAATAAATGTAAATATTGTTTCCATAAAATGATCAAAATGACTACATTTATAATGGTGGGAACATGATGGCAGCTCTGCTAGCCCAAATACTAACAAATGTAAATGCTAACATAAAAAACGTGGTGTATAGTGTATAGCCAGAATAGAGTACTTGCACAGATTCTTTAATAGCAAAGGTTAATGCTATGAATCCAACAGTTTTTGGAGGATACAGTTTTTTCTGAACTTATCAGATAATATAGAGTAATAATGATTTCATGAGTACCAAACAAAAGATCTATAGCAATAGCAATAATATCATGACTTTTCTATATTCTAGTTTGTCTTCGACAAAAATCAGTTAAGGTTAAACATTGGTAATCTTATTTCTTATTTTGGCTTTCTTATTTGTTATACAAAGAGTTACTTGTACAATTAAACATTGTGCCTTTCTTTCAAATGATGGCGAGGTTTGAGTTTCTAAAGCATGCTTGAAGCAGAATTAACATACGTGAACGTTACATAAATTATGGTTTAAAAATTTAGAAGCCGACTTTTCCCAAGCGAGTGTCAGTCTTCGGATTAGCAGTAACAGTTTGTATGGATACGATGCATTCATTAATTTTTGTTTGCAGATCTCGTAAATCGTGAATATAAAGTAGACGGAGTATCTGTAAATAGAAATGAAATGATTAGTTTATATTTTCCTACTAACAATAAGTAGTGGATGGAAATATTATATAACGTGTGTGTACTTTGTGGACTATATTATGCTATTTTATAACTTTTTTCATAGAAAAAGCGACATTCTGTTTGTGAACTTTTATAATGTTGAAGTAAAATATAATTGAGTTACCCTTGCGGCTTGATTTAATACAGGATCTCCACAGTCAAATCCCAGATCAATTTCATGTAATGGGAACGGTTCCTCCTAGACAAAGAAAATTCAATTATATAAAAAAATCTCCTTCTACTTTGTCCAAGGCTATTTACTTATAAAAGACAAAATCTGAACCTGTTTTTGAGTAGATGTTTCTCTTGCTCTAATAGATTCCCTATTGAATTTACGCTTAATAAGCTCCGCAATCGCTTCTAAAGTAATGAGATGATTAGGGTGTTTGGAAACTTTTAATTTGTCTGCCAGTGAGTTCACTCCAGCTACGAATTCCGGACTACTAACTGAAAAATATAAACATACGTGTATGAAGAGTTAGACATTTTAAATAAGGTAAATAGACTTAACATAACATAGAGGTTTGCAATACTAAACTAAAAGGTGTTTTAAATTTATTTTATGTTACTTTAATGATATTACTAATTAATATTATGCATTAAGTTAACTTACAATCGAGTTTGTCAAGTGGATTAGCTGTGACCATTTTTGGAGCTTCTTGTACATTTGACTTTACTTGCTCAGCTGAAGCACTGGCATACTTTTCCGCTAATTAAAAGTACATGTAAACAGTTTGATTAAAACCTAAACAGTAACAAACAACAGTGTAGTGTAAAGAAAATCAGAGTCTATAAGGCATGGAAAATAAGGGCAACATAATGTAGATTGTATAGTACTTATAAGTTCTCTGTCGTCTCTGTATTAGAGCTTGTAGAAATAGCAATGTCAGTAATGTTGGCAATGTTAAAGTTTGACCAGATTTTAAAACGGGAATAGTATGTTTAAATGCTGTCGTTTGAGAGAAAATTCAAAATTCTGACCAAAACTTTGTTAGCATTTAATTTAATTTGTAAGATAAAAAGCAAAACAATAATTGCTGCACACAATCGTTCAAAATTTTTAAAATATTGGCTTAATATATTCTATTAATAGATAATAAGAAAGAAAATATGTATCTTAGTCCCAAAAATAATTAATATTTACCATTGTCACTGTATTCTAGACGCACTGCCGTTCCAAGCAGCCATTCCACTATTTCAGTTCTTTGAGCACTAGCCAAGGGGATGTTTGTGTCCTTTACATAGTCAACGAATATAGAGTGCCAATCTGGGGATTTTGTATCTCTCAGAGAATCCCTTTGATCTTCTGGATACTGACGTATTTTGGTATCTTCCAACCATACTACCAAATCGCGAAACTTCGCCTCGTCTGTAATTAGTAATTACAAAAATTCAAGCTAATCATTAACTGTTTAAGTAATTAGTTGTAACAAAGTGAAATCAATTACTGTCATATCACAAATATTGAAAATAGGTAATTAAATTTTACAATTGCTTTGTGTATAATTTCATGTCCTTTTGTCTTTCCAAACTTACCATTCACATCAAAACTGTCCATCCCAGGATATTGTAAAGCTTTTAATTTTCTCTTAAACATCTTTAACTGTTTAATTTAATAGAAAGACGAATTCTTACAAAAGTTCCTTGAGATTAGCTATGAAATGAACACTACTAAAAATTGTTAACTTCTAAAACTAGAAATGTCAACAATCCGGTTAGATTAAGTATAATCCGTAATTCAATATTATGCGCGTTTTCTCCGCGTGTCTTCCGAAGCTGCAGATGTACGAATTCGGCGAATGATAATCGAGCGCCAAAAATATTATAGAACGGGAAACTGAAGAAAAGCAAAAATTACTGA
>JABASD010002727.1:0-19837 GCA_019776165.1 Pogonognathellus flavescens
GAACATTTCATTAGCTTCCATGATAGAAATCGGATTTTCAATCCGACTTTCCAGTCCAGAGAAATCACCGATTAGCTCATAAAAGTGCGACTGTCGCTAACCGGCCCTTAAGTTTAATATTTTCGGATTTAAAATTTTGCAGATTTCCCTTGAAAATCTGTGTTGACAGGTTTCCAAACATTATTTCATCCCTGACTTTTGATTTTATTTTTTTTATAAATTCAGCAATGTTTGACCCAATCAAGATTATTTTATTTTTTTTAAATGATTGGGTCAAAATGTAAAGCTTAATTTTCTATTGTGCAGAATTTCAAATCGTAAGAAGGCAAAAAGAATTCCTTTCGATTTAAAAAAAATTATGTGATAATAATTATCGTTATCCAGATACGTTTTAGAGTTTATCATTAAAATAGAGGCAAATATTCAGGGATAGATAGACAATAGACAAGGATGGAATATAATATAATGTATTATGTAACATGATGAACTAGAATACGACGTCTGTTAACGTAGACATTATTATAAATATTATTATTTTAAATAAATGCATTTGGAATATATGAACTAAATAGTAACTAACTTTATGTTTCGTAATTAAAACTTTGTCAAGGTCGAGGAATCCATGTGCAAAAAAATTTGTGTCACAAGTGTATCTAGAGTCTCCAGAAGTTATTTTAGTGGACAACTGGACAGTGAAAGCGGACGAAATGTGTCTGAGTGCGGATGAAATAACGTGCGTGCTTGACACGATATCTCATGTGCTCATCAGCCAAGTTGCTAATGTCCAAGGAGGAAAGGACTGGGCCAAAAAGGCCCTTCATGAGTATGAAATTTGTTTGCGTAAATTGGCAGCAGTGCACCCCACTCTTTTGCTAAGGTTTGTGAAGGAAATCATTTTCAGTCATGTCAGTCATGTGTTTTATTTTTGTAGAACAAATTTGTGTACTGGAAAAATGAAATGTTTGTATTTAGGCAATTGCCGTTGATGGGTTCGTTGCTTGAAGGACGTGTGCACTTGGATTTTGCAGTGTTTTATGCCCAGAATCATCATATCCCATTTCTAGTGTACCTTGGCCTGCTGGATCTGATGCAGCCTCACGTTCTGAAATACTTCAAAAGTTTAAAAACGACGCTTGCCTTGTATCTCAAATTATTTTCGGTAACTCAGAATAATTCTGACATCGGCACTTATCAGTCACCGATTCAGTTTTTAATTTGTAACCCTGGTCGGCAATAATGATATGAATAAATATTGGTTGATATGTAGACTTATGGACATCTGAAAGATCACAGTGCGAGTCTCAGTAGATTTTCTGTTCTCCTCCACAACTTTCTGTCAGTGGACACAAAGGAAGTTAAGGAATTTCTCAGCCCGCATTACACTGCTCTCAGGTATGGTTTACATAACTGTTACTTAAACTTACACATCTATCATTATCACAGAAAATTAATTGATTTTTGTTAAACAGAGAATTGGCTTCTGTTAAATATTATGTGGACGTCACACCACTTCAGAATTTAATGACATTCCTCGTTCCAGCCAGTGGCAACTCTGAACTTTCTGTTCCTGCTCCTCCTATAGGGGCTTCAGATATTTCCACGTTTGCTAATGAAACAACAATTGCCATAGTGGATAGAATGTTACACGCCAGCAATGACGACGGTATAGTTTCAGCATAACTTTTATTAAATGACATTTTTTTGGCCTTTTATGATCAGCGGAAGTCATCAAATCTATTGATTTGTTCCTTTAGAAATGGTTCCTATACTTCAAGAATTGGATTCTGCATCTAACAGAAACCCGTCTGTTCTTAATCAGTTCGACTCAAGTTTAAATCCGCTTCTTCTGTCTGCCAATGACAGCTGCAGAACGCTAGCATTTACTTTAATGCTTAAACATGTTACATACTGTCCAAGTAAATCAAATCTGACAGCTTACACTCTTCATACTTAATAATAAAAAAATTCATGAAAGATATGAACCTAATAAGGAATAACTTTTTTGCTTTTATGACGTTTCAGGTGCTAGCTTGCTTTACCTAGAAACTGTTTTGCAGACCCTTCAAGCACGTAACTCTCAACTGAAGGACAATTTGCTGGATAGAATTCACGAATTTATCATTCTTGCTCAAGGTATAAAAATATTTAAAATTGAACAAAAACAACGTATTAAATTAAAATTCCTTATTAAATTAATTAATGATTTTGACAGAACACGCTGACATGATTCTGCTAAGACTGTTTGAGTTAGGAGTTTCGTCCAATATAAATGTTCTGCCTGCAATAACGAAAACTCTTGCTTTGCTGAGAAGTTGTGTTGGTGTCTCGTAACTCTGAATAAAGGATAATATGATGTGACAATAATATGTGACCGTACGAAATATTTTATATTGTAAATATTACATTGTAAGTACAATAAGACAATGATAAATAAACCCCGTTTGACAAACGGACTAAACTTTTAGTTTACAATTAGTTTCTTTAGTAGCGGAGCTACTGTATGCTTTAATACTTCTGTCTGTCTGTATATATCTTCCTATCTGTCTGTATGTGCGCAATAATATATAAGGCGTAGGTAACAAACTTCACTCCACTGCACTGTGGCTTGCTAGTAGTATTCATTCGGTTAGAAGGTATTATGTAGTATGTATGGAACATTAATAGTGCCACATAGCTTCTATCCATGGAAGAGCCCGCTGTTGACAGTGGGACCAATTCGATTATTTTGTACAAAAGATGTTACAAAGGGGCGATTTCGATTATTTTATGATACGTTTGTATCCTGTGGATGTGTCTCTGTTAATTTGGAACTGCAGTGGAATGTCTGGGTGGGACCGCCGTAAAAAATTGATTGTCTTAATTTGGTCTTAATTTACATGAGTGAGTACCGTATGTGTAGGAAGTAGGAGGTACATGGAGGCATGTGGCCTTATACATTGGTAAGTAAAAGGAGGTATTTCAACGCAGGGTGGGTATATAGTGGGTATCATCTACAACATAATAATATAGGGTAACAATTTCTTTACGTCTATTTATTATTTAAGCTCATCACTTACAATAATAATAATGGCAGATAATCTATAAAAATATACAATATAATGCTATGAATAAGAATGAGAAAATGATACAAGGAATCGATTATATATTTCAAATAGGATACTACTTCTTAAACATTTTATGCTAATCCATTAGTCTATATTATAATTCACTGAACTGCACTATTGACAATCATCATTTGATTTGATTTGAAAACCTAATTTAAATTTTATTGGCAGCACTAGCAAACCGAAACGTCCTTCCTCCTTCTAATTACTTTCCCACTTCTATAACTAGTTTGTGAGCTTGATAGAGATTTCCGACAAGTACCTTCACAAATTACACAAAAATTAGTCACATAAATAATAAATATATTTTAGAATAGCAAGTAATGACTGTAAAACTTTAACTAACTTGTCTCTTGATCACGTTATAGTTCGCTTTTGCAAAGGTGACATTCTGTTCGATCGCCTCTCTATTTTCTAAATGCTTGTTATCTTTGAAACCGTCCCTCACCCGGCGCATCGCGTAGTTCCTAAAATAGCAAAATTAAATATCATTCGTGAATTATTGTTGTATTTGGACACGAGAATGACGAGAACTGATTTTTTTAATAATTGACAAATATTCGCCCTCAAAAACACTGAATTCAAAATTAAACATAATTCCAAATCTAACTCTAAAAAAACAATACCAATAGTTTTTATTAAATACTGTAACCGTTTATTTGTTCCATGAAAATCGGACGATAACATTTGAATTTATGAAAAATTTGCACAGTTTCAAAATTTTGGGGTTTTGCGACCTGTTTGGGGCAACCGATTTTTACCTAACTTCATCAGCTAATTACTTTATTTATTTTTACCACTGGCGTTGGGGGTATTTCCTAAAACTTCCCAAGGTATTTAAATTAGTGTTCGTATTTTTCTACGAATCTAGAATTTTATAATAAGTACGTTAGCTCTGCTACTCTGTAGTACAGAGCACAGTGTAAGTTTTGCATTTACTTTTAGCTTCGATTGAAAGTTTAATAATCTTAAATAAAACATATTTTACACTTTTAGACTCTTAAATACTTAAAAAATCCAATTAGACTTTGGTGTATACATACCTGATATTATATGAGGCAAATTTTTGACTTTCTCGCATCATTTCTTTGTACAGGCGGAGTATTTCCCAATTTCTTGACATTATGGATCTATAATATTGAAACGACATAATTAAAATGATCAAATATTAACGAAAAATGAATCGATCTATGTTCAGTTATTATTATTATCTATTCTCAGCTGTATAAAAATTTAAATGAAATTAATATTTACTACTTGTCGAAAATGAGGAAAAGTCGCTAAAATGTACTATTATAATGACTAAAACACAAGAAAAATGAAAAATATTTTCTAATTCAATAGAGCACTCTCTGAATGTACCCCTAGAAAGCATCACTTTAAAATTGGAGGTTTGGTCTTCGTTTGGAACCGGAAGGTGAACAGCTGAGATTGTAAGACTTTATTTTCTCATGGGACATTCAGAAAGTCCTCCATATTTGTATTAATTGTACTTCTGCTATTTCTAGACTAACTTTTTAAAAACGTTTGTCTTTAGTTAATTAAATTTTATATATATTATTATTTTCATTACGTGTTAAAATGAATTGCTTCTGATTTATTTTGTTTTTAATATTTGAAATTCTTGATTAGAACTATTCAGAGTACTCTAGATTTTAAAACTACTGCGTGCCTGCCGCATTCTCCACAGTCTCATCGTCTGTTTTATACATGGGGCGAGTTGGACTATAAATTGAATAGTGAGTAAGCATGAAGCTGGCTTTGGTCTCACTAATAATTTAACTAACCCTCTTTGGGGTAATCACCCTCCACTCCTTAGGAATGGGCTTTTTCCTGTTAAGAATAAAAAACTCATGCTGATTTTTTAAATTCAAAATACGATTGCATGAAAATAGGACCGCCACAATAAGTTGCCTCAAGCAGGGCAGGGGAGGAACCCTATAACGTTAACCTCCGCAATTGTTAAGTCAGGCAATGTCAAAATCAGGTCCTGTGAACTCCTATTCGAAGGGCATGTTTTCAGTAGCTAACATTCATTCATTTGCTAAAACTTCGTATAGCGTATGAAAGTCGCCTTATAACATGGTTTGACGAAACTTTATTGGTAACTCATCAAACAGTTTCACATCACTCAATTAAATTCGATAGTATGCAAGCATTTTAGTGGTTTTATCACGAACATAATATATCCAGTTTATTAACATTGTAATATTTACGTGTGTGAATTAATTATCGACCACAGCTTTCTATATGTCATAATAATGATTAAGCTACACTTCCAGTCTATTTAAATGTAACAACACTTTATGATATAGGTATTCAACTTAAAAAACTTGTTTGAAATGACTGCTGCCTTTTCAGCAGGGTAATCCATATATTTGAACAACATTATTACATGGTTTCAACAATTATGAATTATCATTGACAGAATTGTGCGAATTGTGTTACTTATTTAGGGATTAAACTTTCATGTCTACTTTAGACTTACACAGTATTTTTTGTCAAAAAATATGTTTGTAGGTAAATCAAAATTATTTAAGATCGCATAAGGAAGGACGTAGTTATAGTTATACCTATGATGACTTTGACCATAAAGGTCGAAGAATTGAACAGGGCATGTAGGTAGATTCATACATTGAATGCTGTGGTCATTAAATATCACAAACGACATTTAATTGTTGCCCCCGAGTGTATTTCCTCTGCCCCAATTATGGCCGCCACCACCACCACCACCGGCTCTTGGTTGTGGTTGTGCTCTTGCAGCTTGAGGTGCAGCATTCACCCCACCGATTCCTCCTACTCGACGTGGAAACCAATTCTCTCTGCAATTCACAATTATTAAAGTCACAGTTATTCATAGCTTGAAATCAGTGGTGTAGGGAGCAGGTGACCAAAGTGAACAATGTTCACCCTGAAAAACTCATTATGCGCTTTGAGATTTGTAAGGAATAAAATGTCAAATCATTGCAATATAAAATGTCAAAAATATTCGATATATTTGGTTTTGTATATGAATAGTTGGCTTTAAATAAAAATTGTCGAAATGTTCCTATATCTGTTAAGTTATGTAAGGACTATGATTTTAAATCACAAAATTGACAATGAGTAACGAGCCGCTCGATAAGCTTTAGAGATCATAACCGAGCCAAAGAGCCAATTTATTTGCTTAGGTCTAATGTGGTCAACCAACTCAACCCTTACTTAAACGTGGCCTGGGCACACAAGGCTTTTGTTCAAAATTAAAAAACCAAACCGGGATGGTTTGGTTCCGGTTAACCATTGACACCTCTAGTGCTTATGTAACCAGCTACAGGCTTTCTATAATGACTCGGCTCTCTAACGTTTATCGAGCGATATAGTTTCCTATTTGATAGTGAAACTGCAGAAATGCGTAAGGTACTTAAATTCATTATTTTACGCTACATTATTATTACTTATTGTCAAAATGCCGACGAAGACTAACTGCGTTTGTCTGACACATCTAACTAAATTAGTAATTTTCTTTCGTCCACCTCTGCAATTGAAATCTTGTTGAGTCAATTCAATGAGACATGAGAAAACAAAAATCGCCATATTTGGGTTACGTAATAAGATGGATGACCAGACGCGTATACTTACACAAACGCTGGAGTAGAAAGTAAAGGTTGTCCTCCATATTCAGTTGGGTATTGTATTTTCATGAAATAATACAGATGTCCAACCAAAATTCCGATCAATTCAGCCATGCCACTGCAGAAAAATAAATAGCTCTATTCAAATACATTATTTAACGTTTTATCAATCAGAACCCTTTGATGCAGGCCGCAGGCTATGACATAGTCACGAATCTTCGCGGTACAAAGTCAGCATTTCCACATATGGTCATTTGACATCCGCTATGTAAGTGTAAGCACTACTGCTCCTACTGCGTAATGTAATGTAAGCAATACGTAATAAACAACGCTGAAGCCAAGGCACTCAAGGCATTAGCAACCTCAGTGCTTACTTACTGTTAAGCAGTGATAAAATGACGCTATACTGAAATGCTGAAAGTGTCTCCCACTCACAGGAAAGCTGTTTAGATTCGAATTCGCAACTAGTATAAGGCCCGATAATAAATCAAGGCGCTCTGGTTTTATTTAAATATTGAACAAGCAACCTACCCGCCGGAGAGGATCATGTTGAAGAGAAAGAGAACCCATGGAAGGTACATTGCTTTGAACTGAGTTCCAAACCAAAACTGGACAATAGTTTCCTTGTTTAACTGGCACCAGACATACAATACACTGAGTACCATAGGGTCCATCAATACCTGTTGAATTTAACAAACATTATTGGTAAGTCATAATCATAAATAGCCTATCGCCCAATGCCCCTAAGCCCTAAACAGGTATAAAAGGGCCGTCCTCATACATGACGTCACATTTGAAAAATAAAATGATATTGCAATAAAGGTCTAAGAGACCCTTATTATATGGTTATTTAAAATAACTGTATTTTTATTTTTGAAATGCCACGTCATATATGTAGGTAGACGACCTTTTATACTTGTGTAGGGGCGATCGGCGATAAACTCTCATTTATAAACTCCGCAAATAGCAGCACATAATAATAATATGATTTGTTATTAGTTTTTCGATAAACTAACCAAACACAAAAATGCTCTTCAATTAAAATAATTAAAAATTAAAATGACTTGGTTGCTTTTGTAATCATAATCACTAACCATCATATTCATGAATAGAGCTGTCATTGTGCAGACAGCCCAATTGAAAAACAGTAACGTGAAGTAGTCGGCCGGTACGGAAAAATATACTCCTAAAATGAGAACACGAACATTATTTCACTAAATATTCACTAAGCATTAAGCATCATTTTAAGCAAAACAACAAACACAATGTATAAAATTTAATTAATAAATCAATACCATTTTCCAAGAGTCTTGAATAATTGACGAGGAAATATAAATTAATTAGAAAATGGAACCCAGTTTGCGGACTTATCGGATAAAAGAATAAGGCTGTGATTGGTCGCCAGATCTATAAAGAAAAATCAAGAGTGTTAACAGTAACACAAACGTAATATTATTATTACGGTTAGAATTCAGTAGGCCCCAGAAGCAGTCGATAAGCATATAGGAATAATTCGGTCTTAATAATGATTCCAAATTATAACTAGGGTCAGACCGGTCCGGAGTGCTTTCGGTTCGATTGGTCTGAAACTTGGCAGGTATCTTGAACTCGTCTCATGGACCAACTTAGAGCAGGAGAGAAAACCAAAAAGTGTCGGGGGTTTGTTGGACCTCTGGAGGTTATTTGGCTAATCTGCATGTCTATAATTCAGTAACCTCCAGAGGTCACACGGCCTGGTAACTTTTTGTCACTCTAATCGAAGTTGGTCTACATTTACATTCTGCATTTACATTCTACTTTTACAAGTGATCCTGATTGATAAGTTGTTTCATACAAGTCGGACCAGTAGCACAAATCGTAGTGCTCCCCCTTTAGGCTATCATGAATTTGCGCGCTTTTTCGGGTGTGGGTAGGTCGAGGATTTTAATTATTCTATCATTTTAGGGTTAAATTTTCTGCGGGTTTTATATGTTCGACCCGTGTTATTGGCATTATCCTCTAAAGAGATGTTGTAGCATTTCATTAATCCATTCGTACGCGTCACTAATTAAATGACGAGGTAGGTATATTAGGCTGCCAAAGGAGAGTCATCTCTCATCTGTAGTTAACCATACCATTTAAGAATTTGGTCATGAACTGAATTAAAAGCAATACAAAACGTACATCTCAAAAACAAAATTAAAAATGATCTAGCCACATACGCGCTCCATTTAAATATTCTATGGGGAATGAGGGAATGAAACTACGAAACTGCGAGCTCAACTGCTGTAGGAAAATCGTCACGTTTCTTCACGTAGTTTCGTAGATCGTTTCGCAGACCAATGTGGCCAAGAGCCAACGTTTTCTCGTAGATCGTGCCTGGGATCTTCGCTCAGTTCTGCTAAACTGATAAATTAATTGAGACTGCAAACGCGGGCTCGGTGGACGGTGGCGCTCGCCGATACCCCGAAAAAATCTGAGACCGGTACTCCGTTGGTCGGCCGAAGGTCGACCCACGTAGTATCGGTATCGGCAGTTCAACCCGTATAACCGCTGTTCAACCCCGAAGGGGTTGCGTCATACTACAATACCTCGTTGGCGGGGGTGTGGGTTTGCAGGTATACTAAAACCCGTTTGCAAATTAGCTAAGAAATAGCGGTTGGTATTTGTACCTGAAAATTGTTGATGAACAAATCATATTGAAGGATTAAGAAACTGGGTGAGAGGAGTCCAAATCTTGCCAACAATGATACAGCAACAGTTCCTCCGAACTAATATTCGTGAATCCAAAAAGAAATAATATTAGATGTATGCTTTGATTTTGAATTATTAAACGATTGACACATACTGATAACGATTTAGGATAATTATTGGTCATATGCGTAAGAAAAAGGAAATTGTACGATAATAATATTATGTAATACCCAGTATCGTGTGAACTGAGGTAAGCTGTTTAACCAATTACTGATGTCTGCCATTTCCAAAGTAGAAAAATTGTAGAATCGCCAGATACCGGAGAAACAGGACAGTATCTAACAAGAAATGAAAAAAAATCTAATCACGTTTAATGTTTTAAAAACTGAAAACAGTTTATCTTGTAAATGTTTTCCGTTCTGTTCCCTTCTTCAATTTCTTGACGTGTTGTCAATGTGCATTCGAATCATTGCGGTTTACAGTGAATGATGCAAGGGATTGGTGTATGTTTCAGACTTTCTGAATATCTCGTGGCATACTGTTGCTGAAAGTTGAAATCATGCAGTATATCATGAGAATATTTTATAAACATACGTGGTGTACTTACAACGGAGCAGGTCAGCACAGTCAGCAGGTGTTATTTTTTAGTCTTCGCTAACGCTAAACTAATATTCAGAATCAGAACAGAAATCTCGATCTTCACTCTCTCTCTCTCTCTTTGGGCCGAAACAAATGACCACTGGCCTATAAATATAGCAGTATAGGTCTTTGGTGTTTTGAATAATTATTGTTATTTTTATGTCTTTCAATTTGATAACAGTAATAATAAAACAAAAAATATCATTGCTTTTAATAATGAAATCCATCTGGGTAGGGTAATTCATAAATAAGATTCGCGACTTTTTCAGTTTTTCTTTCCATGATGAAGTCGAATATATTTTATTCTATCCTGTTTATGAAATACAAAGATGGGACAAATATTTAGTGAAAAGGGTCAAAATATCGTGAAAATGCTCTATTTAAAAAAAGTATTTTATAGTTTCAAAAATCCCAATGTATTTTGCATTTTGAGACCTATTAGGGTGAAAGCATTTTAAACCGAAAAATATTTTGAGAATTTTGACACAAGTTTTTAAAACGCTTTTGCAGAATATTTTGCAAACCTGACGCTACTTTGTTACGCCCGGTTTTGAACCGGTTTAATGAGATTGCTGCATGACTTCAAACATGGTGGGTCAGGTGTATAATATGTCAATGTATCGAACAAAACGATAACAATTTGTTACGCAAAAAATGGTATAAAGAAAGTATTTTCAATGAAATTGAAACAACTAAACATTATTTCGATTCTGATTTCGGTCTGCCCATCATTGAGGACATGGCAATCTACAGTTACTTCTCCATTAAAGGACGATATTATTCAACATTTTTTCAAGAAACCTTAATTTTAGTATCCATTCATTCGTAAGAAATATTTGCATTATTTTGTATATTGACGTTGGCAGACGTCCCGTAGTGGGGGAGGGAGTATTAGAAAACCCACGATAACAGGCACTATGGGGGAGGGGTTCAAAAAAACCAAAAATTGCAGACGTCAAACGTGGATGGTCCCTAATTGAACTTTGGTTTTTTGTTTAAACCTATTATGCGTTTGGTGCGTCGTTCCAAGTTCTCATCCAAGACGAATTCAGCTAGACAACAATGTGAAGTTATAACCATAACGAATTCAACTTGTAATCCTACCCAGTAAATACACTAGCTTGAACAAATATCGATAAAATTGAAGAATTAATATCAGTAACTAATTATAAGCGTACTGTCATTATAGGTGTTATGTTTTGCACTTGGAAAGGATGAAATGAACATCAATTTTTCAATCTCTCTTTAATAAGTGGTGGAACGAAGTGAAAGCAACTTTATGGTTTTGTATTGTCCGTCCGTCCGTGAACGCGCACAAACTGTGTGCGAAAATTCACCCTGAAGGAGAGGTTATGGAAAAAAATGACAAAGGAAACAGTTGTTCCCCTTGACCTCGGCTACAACATGGTGGAGCAAAACATGAGGTCATAAGGTCACCCCAAGGTCAACCGACGCAACTTCCAAAATTCATCCAAACTGATTAAGGAAAAAGTTTTTACCCTTGACCTCAGCTAAAATTACCCAGCATTTGTCTCAAGCCACCAAGTTTCTAAAAATTTGTCTCACATTACCCCAACATGGACAAAGTTGGTCTACCAACGACCCCAAAGTTTGTCTAACATCATTCCAGGTTTTCCCAAAATTTGTCTCACAGTACCCCAAGTTGCCCATATTCCACCACTTTTCTGTACCGTTTTACTATGGTTTATTAGACCGTCAGGTCTTATAGGAACGCTATTAATGTCTGTCTGTCTGTGCACAAAAGTAGAGATGGGAATGGATCGGGTTGGTAGTGGTGGTAATGGATAGGGTTAGTAGTGGTGACTGGTGAGAATGGGTGGGATTAGTAGAGGTGGAAATGGATCGGTTAGCAGTTTTTGGTGTAATATAGATTGTAAAATAATAAAATATAAAATACAATATTTCAAATGATCCTGACGGTACTCTTTACATTTGTTACAATTTATTCGCTCTTATCTCTCTCCCATAATAATATCACCATCACTTGCTTACATTCCTAGGATTGAACTGACAAGAAAAAATAACTGCATCTTCAAAACCGATTCGACACAATAATGAATAATCTATTGAAAAAACCAAAAATTCGCCTTTATTCTTTCCTGTCTCGCATTTGAGGAGGAACTCACAAGACTCACAAGTCACAACTGCACAAGCTTGCTCAGTTTGTTGGTATGTAAATTACGCTATCGGTTCAAGCTACTGTGTTGACTGGGTAAGTTTTACGGTGAATTTGTTATAACTTCATGGTCGCTTCTTTGAGGTCCTTTTCTGAATACGTCTAAAGCTCAGGTGTTTTGCGCAAGAAATTGTTATCGTTTTGTCAAATAGACTGACCCACCAAGTTTGAAGTCAATCTCAAATCTCAACAATACAGTTAACAGTTAATTTCATCGTCAAATTTGGTCCAAAATTGAGCTTTAAGTCGAATCAAACATACGTAAAGCCAAGGTTGTGCAATAATTGAATGGTTTTTTATAACAATTTATTTCATAACAATCAACTTGTCCAGTAATTCCAGGACTTTTACAGAGACTTGGAATAGACTGAATTTTGTTCAAAAAATTGTAATACTTAAAAAATCCTTGGAACTTTAAAAATACATTTTTAAAATTTCAAGCTTTTTTAAGTATTGCGTTTTGCATTACATTGATTTACTATTTATGTAGTGTAATTTAAAAAAAATGTTTTATTTTCAGACCTACTACATCTATGTGATTAATAATCCAGGATTACAAAACTGAACTACGAGATGTTTCACTTATTGTTGGTTACTTACACGTGAATTTGGTCAAGAATCAAGATACGACAAACATTTGAGTATAATGTCGTGAAATACTTTTATAAATAATTTGCGAAACTTTCACGAAGATGAAATAGAATCAAATCAAAGTACAGAATTGTTATAGAATTAATACTTGTCAGTTTTATAATATTTATTAATGTTGCTAACAATACAAAGAGGAATGTGTTGTGCGTGTGGTTGTGCCATGATTTGATATGTCTATTGTGTGTGCACTAAATCGCTATTATTGTGCCCATCAAATGAATTCAGAACATTATCTGGTTACTGCTTGCAGCACAGAATGGTCTACAGTTATATATTATTTGCTACTTCGAATTTTGTAATGAGAGTTATTTTGTGCGAATCGGTGATATATTTTTAGCAGTTATCCACCGTGCACAGGAAATTCTAATAGGATGTCTGGATCAAGTCTGAAAGATATTAAAGAAAATGCACCTATTCCTCGGGTACGAAAAAAGCATTCGGAAGGTGATATTTTGGATATGGCCAGCTTCACGGAATCTCAATGGCTACAATATGACGAACTGGACTCGTTACCTCCTTCCCTTCGTTTCAATTGGTTTGACATAGCCTGCATACTTCTCTCCCTTACTACTTACACTGTGGACTTAGGAATGGATTTGTACATTGCCTACATTTATTACGAGACACATTTCATTCAGTATTTTGTTCTCACACTTGTATTTGTAATTATTCCTGCTGGAACTATGACCGCCTTTAGTCTTCGCTGGTAATCCCATTTTATTAACATTCATTTTTATTTATGGCTGAACTATTACAAATTATAACTTGTAAACGTTGCAGGATTTATAAGTTTATAACAAACATCTGTAAATGTAGGTACGTTATGGATATGGACAATCAAACTATTCCGAAACCTTCGTGCACAAAATGGATCATTCGTACTATCTTCCTGCTTCTGCAGCTTGCTCCAGTTTTAAGGTACTTTACAGAAACTTTATACCATCTTGCCATCTTTCTCTATAATACTCTATTCATATACTATCATGCCCATATACCGCCCATGCCCATGGAGCCAGAGCCCACGGATAATACAGTGTTCAGGCAACTCTCTACTCCAGACCAAAAATATGTCTCCCGTCACTCACAGTGGCCCCAAAATTTCCAAATACCCCAAAACAATTTAACAGTTAAAGTAAACTACGACACTTTTCTATGTCCGTTTTAAAATAGTTTATTATATTACCAAAAATGTTTTTTTTTCTATTTTGTTAGATACATTGATTCGCTTATTTATGGACTGAAGAGCAAACGAGCCGCGGCTAGGGACGACAAGGCTCAGCAAATCAAGTATTATACATACATGGTTAACGAGGATGCTGACTCTACCTTACTAAGACTGTTTGAAGGATTCATGGAAGCTGCTCCTCAAGTGACTCTTCAACTATATATACTTATTTTCCACTTCACAGACCCCGATGGACCGTTTGCTAATAGAAGTTGTGAGTTACATATCGATTTTTTGTATATATATCTATTTAAAGGGGGGAAAATAGTTCGAGTAGTTACACTCAGCTGGTTTAAGACCTTAAGGCTTGCGATGCCAACTTTGTATAAAAACTAATCGGAAATATGACATTATAGTTTGCTGCTAACAAGTAAAAAATATCTCCCCTTCATTTTATTTAGGGGTTGTACATAAACGACGTAGTTCAAAAAATCAACTTTTTAGACTTTCCCTCCCTTTTTATAGTCCAATTTGCATTTTTTGCACACCTTTAACATTGATGATCGTCTTTAGGTACATCCCCCTCTCCCTACATGGACTACGTTGTTTTTGTACCATCTCGTGCAGAGACCTTACCCGTATTCTCGATTAATACTTTCCTTCGGCATTTTAATGATGTAGAAATAAAATGCTATCTTTTCAATACTGACAATACTAACGATAACGATACGTCCCGCTGTAGCGGCAGCAGCAGAATTTCAAAAACATTAGGCATTGATGTGTGATCATCACAAAAATCGGTTAAAATTTGTAGAATTCATTAATCTGGAAAACCTAGGGGAGAAATAATGTACGTACACTATCCTTCGACGACGAGACGACGAAAAGTTCGTTTTCGTCGCAGTAGTTATATATTATCAAGATTCATGGACTATTTAACGCTACCGCTCGTATAGAAATAAAAAATTCTCATTTTATTGTGTCTTTATAGATATTTTTCAAGTGCTGGCGATTTTTTCTTCCCTCGTGAGCTTGTCTTGGTCTTTATCGTCCTACCATAGATCGTTGCGGTTTTCTCAGCCTGACAAGCCCAATATATCTTATCAAGGAACTATTCTTCAATTCGTGTGGCACCTTTGTGGAATAAGTAAGTGAAGGAGGCATAAGTTGTAACAATGTGATTTATATTTATGTTTCATAATACACAATGATAGGTAATACATTTTTAACTTTTATTTAAGGTGCTCGAGTTTTCGCTCTTGGGGTGTTCGCTGCAACGTATCCAATTTTAATCGTAAGAACTTTAGCTTGACTGTGTCAAAATTAAGGCTCGTTTCATTTCACGAAAATGGAGGGATTGAGGGATGATTGTTATTTTCCTAATTATGATTATTTTGATTGCAGGTACCAGTTTGCATCGCTCATTGGCTCGCAATGCTAGCGTGGTTGATTGTGCAAGGGAATCAAGCTTGTTCCAACCAATGTGAAGAAGCATTATTCAATCTAGTCGTCGCTTTCATCTACATATTTACTTTTTTCAATATTCGCGATGAACCAACACGCTACAAATACCTGACTTTTTACCTGATTTGCTTTCTCGAAAATACCGTCCTCCTATGCACTTGGTTTTTCTCCTTCAACCTATCAACACCAGAAATATTTTGGTTTCGAATTTCGGGGTTGGTGGGTGACTACTCATTGTTCTTCATTGGAATATTGTGCATGGTTCTTTACTACGTTTACTTCCACCCGTCAATTGGCTATCGAGCGTCTCCAGCAAATGCAATAATTAGAGAGTTTCGGCCCGAGCAGCAGCCGAAAAATAGAACTGATTTTCTTACTCGCAAAGGATCGTTAGATCACGCCCAACTGACAAGCAACCCTCACAGTGCTACCAGTTCACGTAGAAATGTAACATTCGCCATGGATTATCCAGTTGCTTCGTCTGCCTCAAAAGAACCCAATATACCAAATTCGGATGGCCTTGCAGCGACTACGACTGCTACAAACGCAATGCACGTTCATGGTCAGCAAAACAACTCTGAAAACTATAAGGCTTCTAACGATGAAACTCACCTCTGAGTTATGACTGTCTTGCATGTGATTTCTGCAATCATTCTGGGAACAACAAGAAAATAACTTGCTATCAGGTTGGCTTGATTTAGTTTGAGGCCATCAGTCGTGTCCGTCTCATTCAAGTATTGTGGTCATCCAACGAGAAGAAGAATTACTTGTACACCTAAATAATTGTCAACTTGCTATTAGAAGCCGCCTCCCGTCTAATTGTTCTAATGAAGACGTATATTATATGTATCTGCCGTACTTATGAATACTAACTATAGAAATGTACATAAATCACCATAATAATGTAATAGCTAAATACCTCACTTGCCTCACTAAGTTTAAAACGAACGAACAATTTGAAAGTGTATATAATAATAATAATTAATATTTTTTTATTATGTTCCTCATGTTACAGCAATGCGTTATAATTGGGTGAGTTAACTACCATACCACAACCCGAAGCTATAGCTTGCTAACGGTCTAAAATCATAATTACTACTTCTAACAAGAACAAGACCATACAGTCGCAGTATATTATATACTTTATTGTAAGTGACGTATACGGCATAGCCCCTGCACTGAAATAAATGTCTGCCCTGTTGTTAGTATGCATACGTACTGAAAGGGAATTCAATTTCAATACATTCAATTAGTACAGAAATTCAGTACTAAATTCAAATATTACGGAATATTGCGCCTTTCTTTTAAGGACTTATGTTAATACGCACTTAGATTGGTTGCGTACTTAAAAACAGAACGCATTGAGTACTGCAAGTTTGTCCATGCACAAAGCTATAAGACAAAGCTGACCATTATAAACTGTTTCACAACGTGTGTCAGCGTAGGAGAATTGATCGATGCTGCTCGCTGCGCTGCGGTTTGAGAGTAGTTGAGAAGCAGCGTTGTGTACGTATCCCAGCGGTGGCACGATGGGTGAATTTTTTGTTTAGCTCATGGTAGCTAAGTACGCAGCACGTACTTTAAGTCGGTGTCGGTACATCAGTACACAAAAAGCTTAAGTATTACTGAGTACTTATTATAGTATATGGATCCCCTAGTGAAAAGTTCCTGAAGAACACTGCAGATAATTTACCCACCGCATGATTTTTTAACTTCAGCTGCAGATAGCTGCCAAGGAAGTTAATTCAGTTTTCAGACAAGTTTCTAGTGAGATGATTTTGAAGCGGTTCAACGGGTTACGTGTAAATTGAGAATTTTCACACTTTTATTTCTATGCCAAGTAATTTTTAAGAAAGTCATTTAAGTGAATTTATTACATGTTTAGGTATATAAAATTCATTGTTTTAAGTAAAATATTAAAAAATTGTAAACTTGAAGAATTTTCAGCGCTAAAACTCATTTCATTATCAGTTGAAAGGGTATATTGTTGATTATATGAATTGATTATACGTAATTATATGAATAATTTTATTATGCTGCTTTATAGCAATAGGTCAGGTATGTAGCGAGGTTAGTAGAAAAGAATTAGGTAAGAAAGTAATGATTAGCGTCTGTATCAAGTTGGTTATGGATTCCATTCTCCGCAATGGGATAATTTCGGTTCTGCAGAACTGAAATTGTAGACGATACGATAATATTAGCTTTTCTTCGAGGCTTTCATTTTGAACAATGCAGTGTGCCTTCTGCAGTATCAAATGTGTCTACAATTGACCGGTTTCTGTGCAGAGATCATCTTGCAGAACGCTTCTCTGCAAGATGAATTCTGCAGATACATAAAGCCCAGGGGCTTTATCTGCAGAGTTCCTCTTGATGATTTTCACTTAAGGGTCAGGGTTACTATAATTATCCATTTTTCTGTGTGTAGCGTACGTACTTAAAATCGACTGCTTTGTGTAGGAATAGTACTGATTTTTTACACTGTGGATTCCACTGTAGCGGCTAAGATTTACCCAATATAATTCGACAAAATAGAAGGATATTATATATATCATAAAATAGCAGATACACTAGGAGTTTTTAGCTGGAGTTGGTCGACTCTACCAGGGACTAAATATCCCATCCGCCTTTTCAAATGACGTCGTCAACTCTAATGTCTTATATATATATTGCATATTATATACAGAAATCGGTTCAGAAGAGTGGGCAAAATTGTAAAATAAAAGGTTGTGCTGATAAAAATCCCAAACTAAACTATCTCGCAAGTTCTGTCGGGGAGGAGAAAGATGCTGAACCCCCCCCCCCACCCCCCCCCCCTTCCCCGTGCACTCCACCATACGACGTATACAGCCTGCAGCAATTGGAACTATTTTAATGGCAGCTGTGTTTTGGTATTGTGTCATATTAAAAAGTAACGCTTCAAAATGTAGTTTTTCACTCAATAAAAATTGCTCGAGACATCAAAAACATAAAAATGCGTTATTTATTTATTTATTAAATTGAAAATAGAACAGGATTAAAATCTGGCGTTTCCTCAAATTCGGATGAATCCCATATATATAATACGGGCACTGGCTACTATATTTATACGGTAAATCTGACTTTTGATGATCTGTGGGAAGGATAGGCTAGTACCTTTATCTCACCCATGCCACGTATTAATTTCCGTATGTACTGCTATGGTTAGGCTCTACGCTCTAGGAAAGTGCACCATTTCATTTATAATTTTGCAATGCATTTTTATTTAGTTTCCATTGCATAGACAATTATATAAAAAAATACGTTTTGTTGGATGTTGGATACAGAAACCGCCTGGGCGCCCATACCCACGCGATTTCTCCTTGGGCGCCTGTGGACGGGCTACCTCCGCCCATACATGGACGCGGGCCCACTGATCATACAGGCACCCATGTCCATGCAACTCTCAGGCGTCTCAGGCATAATATAAGTATTGTTAAGTATCACAAGATACTTTATACGAATAGGCCGTGTTTCCGTCTGTTCGTCTGTTTGCACGATAACTTAAAAACGGTTTGTTTGAGATAAAGTCGTCAAAAGTACACGTAATACAGATAATACAGGGTTTCATATTATGCCCGCCCATGGGCATTGGTAGTATATGGATATGGTAGTGTTATCACTTATCACAATCACAAGACAAGTGGTGAAATCCTGAAATCATTATTATAAGAGATTTACAAAATCAGTTGACAAAGAGTGCAGCAGAGTATGATGATGGCAGGAGAGATGAACTAAGCAAATACTGTCACTAGAAGGCAATTTTAACAAAGGGATGCAATGGCGCTCTGGTTCTCCTGTTCATGCAAAAATTGTCATATTTAACACGAAAATAAAATCGAACTATGGAACTATTTCTTGATACTTCGTGATTTTTTTATTTCAAACAAATAACGTAAACCTAAACTTACTTCTCTTTGTTAATTATTTAATTACCAATTAGTTTTCAGTTCAATTTTTGAATATTGTCAAAGGAAAATAAAACAAACGAAAATTATATTACAAGAATAAAGTTATAGTGTGAACAATTTCCATATTTAATATTAATTAATCACAGGATAATAGAGTTCACAATCCTAACTTCATCGACGGGACGATCAGTTGCATCTGTTTCCACCGAACCGATACGTTTGACAACATGCATTCCAGACTTGATTCTTCCAAAAATTGTGTGCTTTCCTGCAAATGAGTTTTCAAGACGTTTTAGGGGTCAATAACCGTACAGTACACGTTATAAACTATTATCAAACAGTCAACTAACAAGCAACAAGGGAAATGGCTTAAAACGCCTTGTCACTTGTTGTATTATTGGTCCAGA
>JABASD010002728.1:0-24413 GCA_019776165.1 Pogonognathellus flavescens
CGTGAAAGAATTCAGTTTCTACATAATAATATTATAAGAATTGAATAGAAATCAGTTTTTTTATTATCAACAATTGTACACTAAAAACAGTTTGGAGAAAAAACGGCTATTAAATATCAGCTGAAGTAATCCGAGTCACAATTGGGCCAAATTGTAAGTAGAGAGATTCAGATTCACACGTTACACGTACTACAATCAGGTCGGCAGGTAAATATTGATATGTTGATAAACCTAATCAAAATCAATATTATAACAATTCATTTGTGTAATTACTCTACTTTATTAAACATTAAATAAATTAAAATTTTAATGCATGATTTTTGATAACATTAACAGTCTTTATCATTAAATTAACAGTGAAATTAACTGATTCGCTATTTATTTTTGTTTTAGATCTCAACATTCAAACCTCAATCAAAATTCTAACAGAATTAAAGAGCTGAAATCGCCTTCATTAGTTGTTTTCATAGAATGAGCACTATTTGCTCTCTAAGATGTCTTCGTCACTCTGCAGGAAAAGTAGTAGGACGTCATCAGAGCATATATAGACACAAAGGTCAGTAAAACGTACAGAATTATATATCTTTTCTTTTAAAGATATTATATCTGTTTAATATTAAGAGTAAATTAATATTGTTGACATCGAGCTTGTCGATTTATTATTTGAAAGTAGGAAGGTTAATTCATTCTGCAAATTCTTCATTTCTGAAAGATCAGACACGTTATGTTATAATTTACAAAAATACATTATTAATGAGACAAAGTATCGGTTAAGTACAGTGTTAATGTTATGTAATATATGCATGGTTGAAATAGAAACTATTCGCTGACACTCATCGGTATGTGATATTATAAGAGATTTCCGTGCGCATTAGTACAAATTAATGCCTTTGAGACTAATTATTGACAAGTAATCAAGTAATGTAAATGTCTGATGAATATGATGAAGTCTAATGTTAGAGTGGGTTCAAGACTAATATTTTTATCTGGGGGAGGGGGTCATTGCTTTTTCTTTTTCAAATTAAATAAGTATTTATTATATGACATAGGTATTACACAGGGATCGACATCATAATATAGGTTTTATATATACCTATTCATAGATAACAGTTTTGAAACATGATAGATATTGTTTTTGAGTGTGTCCATAATACTCTGTTATATGAATAGATTTCTGGTTTAGAAGAAGAAGTGTCATTTACCTATTCACATTAAATCAAGTCATATTGCCGAACTGCTAAATCTTCTAATACCTGGTTTGATCTGATTAGCATAAAGTTTTCATGCACTCGCAAACGATGAAACGAATGTCTTCTCTGGTTTTGCCATTCGCAGTAACATGTATTAAACATGCCTGTATCTCAAACACGAACTTGTTTGAGATGCTCTCATGTAATATTAGAACCATTTGCGTTACATAAAAACCAAGTGTAAGTGACCTGTTATGTAGGTTTTGTTAAGCTTCACATAGCTACTAAATGGTTAAATAGTGAAGCTGACTTTAGTAATTCCACAAACACGTTATGACAGATTGCGTAGTAGAGGCACGCGTTGTGTGCATGATACAAGACAGAATACACACTGTACATTTAATGAATGCTCAATGTTATTAAATGTGTACCTGTGCAAAATATTTTCGATATTTATATCCTGCTCCGGAATATATTTTAATAATAAACTAATAATTCGCATTTTGTACGCACCTAAGTTGCAAAAACATTGTTGTTTTTATCAATATTAGGTACTCAGTATCACAAATAAAATATTATTAGTACAATAATACTTTACGAACGCATCTCTTCATATAGCTATCGTGTTTTTATTGTCGTTAAGCACACCATAATTATGTTCCTATACCTTTGTGTTCGTGCTCAACATGGCAGTACCTATATGCTACGCTACAATTCTAAATTGTTGTTATTGTACGTAATACGTATACCATACATTATACATACACTTCTTGTGCACTCTAACACTAATAATAATATGCGACTAATACCAATCTCCAATCCAAATGGTGCAAGTTTACAAGGTCTTTTCATCTACTTCTTGTTACAACGTTACAACAATGTTTTTAATCTATCCTGTGTGCATACAGAAAGAAGGCATGTACAGCTTTAAGCCTTCATTGTTTGCGCTATTACTTTACATAGCCCTGGATGTATAGGTACCAAAACTTTTGTATCTTTCCTTTGTGCATACCTACGTTTGTACAGTGCTTGACAAGTTATACAATGTTCAGGTAGGTTAACTTAACTACTTGCTTAACTACAATCCTTTGTGACTGTCCGAAGGAAACTGCAAGTAAAAAATAGGCAGACAGACTCATAGACCAAACAGGTCAAGTCAAACGATCTGTTTCTGACCTTCACTCACTTTGTCATTCCTTTCTTTATTGTCGTCTTTGTCAATTATTTAGTTTATGTCCATTATGTAAAAATATGTAAATAACTGTAGCGGTTAGGTTGAATAATCATGTTATTAGGATGATTACGAGACCTGTACACTTGGATTACAAAGTGCAAATGAGCGGAAACGAGTTTTATGGGTTACAATTACAATTGCGTATGTAAATTACAAGTAATTGTTGTTTTAAAGCTAGAAATTTCACAAATATAGGATTGCCATCCGAGTCGCAGCGAAGTAACAGATATGATTCAGCCTTAGTATACTTCTGTCGAAACCTCTCTATGTGTCCTCATAAATCCCAATCACATCAAGATATTTTCAGGAGTTCGTTGTCTTTTCCGCCACTGCTTGGAATACAGTCCTTATCTTTAATGTGTTTTGCTAAGTATTGCAAATCGGCTATGGGCAACGAAAGTCTGTCTAAATTTTCTAAAGGAAGCCGATGCCGGGAAAATTACCATGAAGATTGTGAAGAACTAATTAACAAGCAAATAAACTTGGAACTGTCTGCAAGTTATGTGTACATGTCGATGGCTTACTACTTTGATCGCATGGACATTTCTTTCCCTGGCTTGTATACATATTTTAAAAAGGCTTCTTATGAAGAACGCGAACACGCAGAAAAATTGATGAAATATCAAAACCAGCGTGGAGGTCTTATTATACTTCAATCTGTTACAAAACCAAATCAAGATGAATGGGGTTCTCCACTTGATGCTGTTTTATGTGCCCTTGAACTTGAAAAGAGAGTAAATCAAGCATTGCTTCAACTACACCGAGTGGCAAGTTCTCACAATGATCCTCAGTTATGCGACTTCCTAGAAACTCATTACTTGGAAGAGCAGATGAAGGCAATTAAAGAATTGGCTGAATATGTTACACAGTTGGAACGATGTGGAAAGGGACTCGGCGAATATATCTTCGACAGGGCAATGAATGAGCATGATTAGGGCATGAACGTGTCATGTTCATATCTTACGACGATTATCACACAAAATTTTGTTAATTTTCATGACTCATCTGACTCATGCAACTTAATCTGCTGTTTACATGATGAATGAAATGTTTATAGAACAAAAATCTCAAAAGATCTGTATGATGTACTGTTCATTGTTCATGTTGTAACTGTGTAGGTAAAAATAGAATTGTGATAACCTTTGCTGTACCACCGTAAATAATGAACAGTTATATTTTGTCCGATATTTGTATTTTTTGTAATATTTACCATTTAACAAAAGTAAGGTTAATTTTTACTGGTTTTTAAATTAATCTCTGTCTCTTCTCTATTAGTAGTTGAAAATGCACATCTGTCATCGAATTATTAATAGCGGAGCTATTTATTATCATTGTATACATCTCTTAGTGCAAACTGAGTGATTTCGGTTTCAAGGATTATTGCAATTCGTTGTAGAACAACCTGTCGTTTGATTTCTGCGGGGTCGGAGTGGATGTTAGATAAGTATGATTACATAATACATATAAAGCTGTACAGCATCCTTTGCATTGGTATTTGTAAGGGGTACATAACATACAGTCAAAGGCTAAATACATTTTTGTAGGGAAGTTCATATGTATCATATATATGTCTAGCAATAAATAGTCAATCACTCTTTGACTGAGTGACAAGTTGCGTCAATTACTTCACAAACAAATAAAAATATTTTTGAAGTCAAGCAGATAAGATAGAGGGTAAACTTACAATTTAGCCTTCTTAACTAACATAATATCTGATTTGAGATTAGTTTGATGTACCTACGCCTACCCTTGTTGATATAATTGATACAGGAATGCAGATCTAACTAGATCAAACTCAGTTTCTGTTGCTTTATACCGTAGTGTTATAAAATACTTATAAACTTTAAGGTTGTAAGATGCACCTATAATGTATGTAATAACTGTACGTTTTAGGATAAGCAAGATTTCTTTTACGTAAATATTTTTTCAGGGCATGTTCGTTGTTTTCCAAAAGCGTTGTCAACCACCGGCTTCCTTTTTGTAAGAGTACCACCTGGATCCACAACTCCTCCCCCAAACACACCTGGCGATGGAAAGGGTCAAGAGCCCAAAAAGGTGAGCGGATCGGGTTCAGGGTCTTCCAGTGGTGTTAGAGGTGGTGGTCAAGGACTCAGTTGCCCTCGATGCGGAGATCCTTGCATTCATGTCGAAACCTTTGTTTGTAAGTCTTACTTATTTTTGGATATTTATTACACTTCATTTCTGTGAATTCACATAATGTATACATTGTTTCTTGATAAATGATTCTTTCCATTTTGTTTCAGCGTCTACTAGGTTTGTGAAATGTGATAAATGCCAACATTTTTTCGTCGTTTTATCCGAATTTGATGGCAGGAAGAATTTGCGTGAACCTCTTCGGCCTGAAAATGCAGAAGGACAGCCTAGATATGCATCCCATGCTAACGCAGCGTCATCTAAAAAGAATCCTCCACCTCCAAAGAAGATATTTGAGTACCTGAATCGGCATGTTGTGGGTCAAGAGCAGGCGAAGAAGGTTTTATCAGTTGCTGTTTATAATCACTACAAAAGACTAAGTGTGAACTGCCAAACTGCCAGTCCGAAGGTGTCCGACCCTGTCATCCGGAATTTAGACGGTTTTACCGACCTCTCCAATACATTTTCACACCGTAATAAATCTGTGATGTTTTTCTCAAATCTTTGCAATGATTTTTCAATTTGACTTTTTATTGCAGATCTGTTGCATCTCGGAGGACTTGGTCACAGCAGTGCGTTAGGAGCATTTCCACAAGGGCAGCAACAACCCCACAGCCATCCTCATCATATAGGCCCCAGTTGGGCAAATTCAGACACATATTACGAAGGGAGAAATGGCAGAAGTTCCACATCGACCGGTGCCAATAATTATGGCAGCCAGCAATCCCCTCCTTCTTCAGGAACAACAAGTAATTCTGCTGCTGGCAGTGAGATTCTCGACTCTTCGGCACAAGACACTAAATTAGACAAATCAAATATACTTCTTCTGGGCCCCACTGGATCAGGTAATATCAACACAATTATTATTCAGCGATTTACGATTTAGTATGTTTTTATTTTGAAATTTTATTAATTTGTGTATTAATTAAATGGATTAGGTAAAACCTTGCTGGCTCAAACGATAGCTCACTGTTTAGATGTGCCTTTTGCAATTTGTGATTGTACGACTTTAACGCAAGCTGGCTATGTCGGTGAAGATATTGAATCGGTTATTGCCAAATTACTGCAGGATGCTAATTATAACGTTGATAGAGCTCAGTCCGGTATTGTATTTCTTGACGAAGTTGATAAGATTGGAGCCGTACCTGGAATTCATCAGTTAAGAGATGTAGGAGGGGAAGGAGTTCAGCAAGGAATGTTAAAGGTACGGTTCGTAAATGTTAATAATGACTGACTTTGTTTGATAGAGAATCAACTAATAATTTTTACATGTGATGCGTAGATGTTAGAGGGTACCATTGTAAATGTCCCAGAAAGAAATGCTCCTAGAAAACTAAGAGGGGAGTCCGTCCAGGTAGATACAACGAATATTTTGTTCGTTGCATCTGGTGCTTTTAATGGTTTAGATCGTATTGTATCTCGTCGTAAAAATGAGAAGGTAATAGAATTTTCCATTTCTTTCCATTTCAAAACAGATCAAGTTTTTATTTAAAAAATAGTTATTACTTGAATAGTATAAAGATATTCATTACTATTTTTGTTTCGTCTTGATAGTATTTAGGATTTGGGGTACCTAGTTCTGGGGCACAAGGCCGAAGAGCCGCATCTCAAGCTGGCGTGGCTCACATGTCAGGTGGAACTAGCACTGCTGAAGAAGACAATGCAGAAATGGATGCATTTTTGAAGCAAGTGGAAGCTCGGGATTTGATCGAGTTTGGCATGATCCCTGTAAGCTTTTAATTTAAATAATATTTTACTCAATACGCTTTATACCAAAGGGTGACAGCAGTGTTTAAAATATGCAAAATAAATTCTTTATTCAGGAATTCGTTGGACGATTTCCTGTTCTAGTCCCATTCCATTCTTTAAGTGAAGATTTACTAGTCAGAATTCTTACGGAGCCTCGAAACGCAATGGTTCCTCAATTTCAGCGTCTGTTAGCTATGGATAAGGTGAAATCATATTACTTACAGTTTGCAGTACTGTTTTTCTGAATAATACGCGGATATGATAACAACATTTATATTTGAACGATTATTTACAGGTTGAGTTATCGTTCACACCCGATGCTCTTAGAGCAATCGCTCGTTTAGCTTTGGACCGAAAAACAGGAGCACGAGGACTTCGAGCAATAGTTGAAGCAATTCTATTAGAACCCATGTTTGAAATACCCGGATCAGACATTGTTTGTGTTTATATAAATGAAGATTGTGTTCTTGGTCGTCAAGCTCCTGTTTACACGCGAACTGTACCGGGATCCAGCCAGACTAAGCATGATGATGAAATTTTTGACGAGGTACAACGGAGAGTTGTATGATTTGTTGCTCTGTCGAAAAGTAGGGCATAGACTTTTTTATATATCTGCTATTATTACGTAACACATCAATCGCTCTGTTTGTACAATATTATAGTATATAATAATCATGTGAATTACTCAACTGAAATTAGAAATTGCAAAGTATTGTACATATTATCAAATCCACTCAAATTAAAAGTTATCCATGTCAAATTATAGTAACATAAATAAACAATGTCCACTGGCAGTCTTTGTAGCCTGATCTGACATTTTTCAGGTAGATTTTACGTAGGTATCTCTGTATCATTTTATGTAAATAATTCCAATGTAATTGAACATACAATTACCGTTGAATCTTTATACATATTATCATAACGGGCAAAGATAGTTCGTGGGTAAGTAATAAGTATTGATGAAAATGAAAGTAATTACAAGAAAAAAATTTAAATCGTCTAGCGAGAATTATAAAAGATTTAAATAAAAAGTATCTCTCATAATATTATTATCATTGTAGCTAAAAACTAATAAAGAGACGTAGAAAACTTCTTAGGGCTACACAATCCATTAATAAAATAGAATAAACAATGCCAGAGAAGCCATTGCTTCTAGATGTCATGTCACTCTAATGAAGACAAGACTGACACGGATTTTTGACTAATATAGATAGAATCATAATGAACGAAGAATGATGTACAATAATAATAATCTAGCTTGGTTTACCAGAAACTCTTTTTATGATTGTAGTTGTAGAAGATTTGTAATATGATAATAAAAGATAAGAGTTTAGTGCCAAGACATATTATATTATTCATTTTGAGGTGTGGTTAAAGTTAATAATGATTAATAATATTTTCCAGCGAACATTATTGAATGTTATTATTATTGATTAGAAAGAATAAATAGTAAGACCTTTTTTATTTGAATGCGAAGTGAATGAAGGGTGTGTTTGGTGAGTATGTTTATGGTTACTTGTAATGCTTAATTACTGATTACCCCCTTATGATGTGATGTAAAAGGAAAAATTGGAATAAATCATCCCATCTGTGGAACTATCAAAAAACTTATGAACTAAAACTACAATTTATGTGCAGTACATCTTATTCCGACAAATGAATTCTAAGTTTTTGCTAAAAATTGCATAAAACCGATTTTACAGTTACAGGTGGTAATATTTTATTCAAAAACAACATCATAGAGGCATATTATTTTATTAGTTATATGAACCTAGTGGAAAACAAGTTTTATCTAGAGGTATTCTCTCAACTCCCAATAAGTGAATAATTATTACTGGTACTGTGTATTAAATTGACATTTTATAACTAGTAAGATAGTTGCGAAGGTCATAGTAGAAGTATTACCTTACATTAGCTATTCCAAAGATTTATTACATTTTTTACATCCGATCTGATCTTAATTCTCCAATTCAGTTCAAGTAACCACCATCATCTATATATAAATGCATAGAATAAACAGGTGTGTAATCTACCCCCTTATTCCATGGTATAAATGTAATTAGCAAGTTTTACAGGTGATGTGAGTCGTAAAAAATTCTAACGTACATAAATAGCTGAAAAATCCACACATTTTACCATCACTTACACGACAAGCATTCAAGCGAGATACAAAGTAGCAAATTCTTAGTGAACGAAAACCAAAAATGGAACAATTTACTTTACACTTACACTAGAACTAAATCATAATAATAATAACAGTTGTGAGGAAGTTAAATGTACTAATAGAGAACAAAAGTCTGAAGTAAGATCCACATTTAATTAAGATTATTCATTGTAACAAACTCTACAGTATATACACGTTCAACTTTAATTCATGATAATAATACTTAGCATAATATTCTTTTGTCCAAATTGACAACATGATACAGCAAACAAAGGCTCAACTATAATATTCAATTACTTTTCAGTCGTGTTTTTACGTAAGTCATTCTATATCTATACATAAATAATACATTCGCAACTATTTTATACTTAACGTAATCAATTAATTAACTTGACAAATGCTGAACATCTTTAACATTCTAATTAATTACAATGCTAAATGTTTGCTACTAAAAATAAGCTGAAGATTCGTTTCACAATATTTTATTTTAGTTCTAGTATCTGAATCTGCTGGGTCGCTATTTAATTGATTGAGAACTTCTTCGATGGTTTTTTACGTCCCGTTTGAAGAAGAAGCAACGGGTCAGCCGCCAAGCCTCCGGTAAAACCAGGCACTAAAACGTGTAACTTGTCCAGCAGTTTATTGACTCGGTATTTCTTGCTGCTTATCTGTTAGTAGGAAAACGAATATTAATATAAGAAACTCATTGACGTATAAAATGTAACGACATGTGAACTACAATTGTTTGATTTCAATCAGGATTGGTAAAGTTTGTCAACTAAATTCATTCAGTACTCTGGCCTAAAGTTTCATCACTTCAAAATAACATATTTAGTCAATATTTTGTGTTAAAGTCACTAGTTACCATTTTAGCCCTATTGAGACGCTGCAAAGTATTAGGTCCTGATTTTTCAATGGTCTTTTTCGATTTAGATTTCTCTGCACCGGATGTGGTAGGTGCAGTTACAGGCTTGACTCGGAAATCCGGACTTGGTGGTCCGTGAGGCTAGAACAACAAAAGAAAGTTTTAAACACTTATCTCTCGGTTAGGTAATAAAAAATTGCTAAGTTGTCGAAAATATAACTCAGAATAAATGTAATGAATTCTCA
Source organism: Pogonognathellus flavescens (assembly GCA_019776165.1). Classification (NCBI taxonomy): domain Eukaryota; kingdom Metazoa; phylum Arthropoda; class Collembola; order Entomobryomorpha; family Tomoceridae; genus Pogonognathellus; species Pogonognathellus flavescens. The sequence continues at coordinate 9,602 of JABASD010002728.1, forward strand.
TCTGAAGCAATTCAGAACTCTGGCCTAAGGTTTTCATCATAGTAAACGAAATGCACAAATAGGCAATCAATGATATTATGCTTACATGTATGTTTCGCTGAATTTTAAGTCGATTTTCAAAATACTGGAAAGCAAAAGGTTTGATGCAAACACTTTGACTGTTTTTCCCAACTTTGCTGAAACTTCGAGCTTGCTTATCCACGCGATACTCGCAAATGTACAAGTGATCTTCTTGGCATCCTAGCGGTCGACCTTTACAATAAGTTGCTGGATCCACAACCCAACATCTTCCGTGAATCAAATCGATTGAAATAACTTCAAAAATTGGAGCACGCAGAATTTCATTCGGATAAAAACGTCGGCTAGGTTCATGGAATGTCTCGTTAGGACGTAGATAGTGGTATCCAAATACAAACCTGCCCCCACTGTTTTATTCAAAAAAGCATTATTATCATTAAGAACAACGAAAATATTAAATCCAACATAAACTTTACCCTTTACAGACACATACTTATGCGATATACGATTCTGCTTACCTAGGATCCTTCCACAACGCTTCAATCCGGAATATGTCACATTCTTTAGGAACTAATTCGCCCGCATTCTGATAAGTTAGTCGGGGAATATCTTTTCCACGATTTTCTAGTTCAGCCTTTTTCTCAGGTGTCGAATCCCTCAAAACATATACGGTGTCGTTCTTGTGTAGCATCATACCGTCCTCTCTTAACAAACATAGAAAATGTTTTTTCTCGGGAGTATCGTGACCACCGTCCAAAGGAACTTCAACATCCATGTCCCGTACACTGCATCTCTCACAAAAATAGGGCTCGTTTTGATTTGGAGCAGTTTTTGCTTCAGTACTCTCTTGTGATTGTTGTGATGATGACGCTGATGCAATCGCACTGTCAGTCAAGATTTCTTTCTGAGGAGTCAATTCTTTCTTGGATTCAGCCACGATGTCGTTAGCAGATCCAACGGCAGATTTAGCAGGAGAAGCAAAATAAGAATCATCATCTTCGATCCGCTGCGTTTCCATTTCATTAATTGAAGTGGATGGCAATTTTGAGACTGATCCAGGATTTTTGATTTCATTTTTCTCTAAAGATTCTTGATCGGTTGCAGCGCTATTGTCGAAAATCATAAGTGGCAATTGATCTTTCACATTAATTACTAGGTCTTCCAGTTCAACTTCACTTTCTCCACGACCTTGCAACAAAGGAGTATTTGATACTACGGGGCTTGTATTCTTTGACTTGGGACTGTTGAAAGGGGACGTCAACGGCGTGACTGCATATATTCGAGATTCATTAGCTTTGCCTTTTCCCTTCCGCCTTCGCTTTCCATCTTGGCCACCCATCATTTGAGACTGAGGAACCCGAACACAGTCAGCATGTTGCCATACTAAACACTTTTCGCACTGGATCATCATTCCTTCTTCAGAAAAAGTTTCACAAATACATCTTATTACGTCATCAGTGGGCTTTTGTTCCCACTTCACAAATGCTGGTAATTCGCTAGCACGTCCATTGACAACTATGAATGGTTCCAAATCTGACATAGCCTTAACTTTTAGGTGCATATACAAAGCCTTAATTTTATCCACTGTTAACGGTAAGGTTGGTTTGTCTTTCTCATACGCTTGACAAAATGAACTCATTACAGTTGCTATATCGTTTTCTAATCCAATAAGAGACTTGTACTCTCCTTGAAGAATCCTCTTCTTTACTATAGAGAAATCCATCGGCTCTTGCCCCTTTTCAAACATGTCATAAAATTGAGGACATTTTTTCATTGGTGGCATCTGCATAAACGGACTACAAAGGAAGCCTCCGCTATCATCTACATAACAAAAAATTATTAACTTTAGTTTACGCACATTATAGTAAATTGACAATGTGACATGTGATAATCACGTAGTCAGATTACAAAATTAAAATTATCATCCAGTGTTTCAGAACTCTGGCCTAAAGTTTTCATCATGCTTGTCATTTATCATTTAGATTACAACCATTTCATGTGATTGAAACATACCACGGGTGGTTGTAAGTTTGCTGAATAACACATACAGTCGTTGTGCTATTAGAGCCAGCCTAGAAACTTCGGGATCGTCTTCTGGCAAAATTAAAGGCTTAATTTTATCGGATCCAGCTTTGTAGCGATTTGCCCAGCTTAACATGATCTTTTCAAGTCGATGTCCAAGTTTGTCCTCCACTTCACCTCTCGATTGATGAATCTTAAGTAGAAAACAGCAAAAATAAATATAATACGATATCACAAATAAAACAAAATTGATATTATTCGATCTACTTAGAATGGAAAACCAAAAAGTATGTTACCTTATAATAATTTCGAACTAGGAAGACTTTATGCTTTTGAATAAATACTCTCTCCTTTTTGGTTAGAACTTTCATTTTGCCCAAAACATTAAGTTCTGCGATATTTCCTGCAACATTTTCTTTGATACCTGGAACATTGGTTTTCGTCTTTCGTTTGGAAGTTCCAGCAGCATCATTTTTTAACGTTTTAGTACGCCCTCCAATCACTCCACGGCATATTGTACTACCACAATGACATGGCTAATAATAAACAACACAAATTATTAAAAAGCAGCTCACACTTAAAATAAATTATATTTTTGCAGGACAGCTTTAAGTAGTACAATGACTTACCTGGCCTTCAGCAGGATTGAACAAAGAGAAGTTATAATCATAAGAGAGTTCTTCTCCTTCGTTGATGTCTCTCAACGCGAAAAGTGCCATACGAGACAAACCCTGAACAACCCACTTTTGCATTTCACAATTAGGTTCGCAAGAATGATTTACAAATCGACCTGTACGTGCAGAAAATATTACCCAAAAGTTTACATTGGTGTTCGTAATCATAATTTTGATAAATAAATAAGCTGCGATAAAATCGAATAACGTTAAGTTACCTTCTCCACCTGCCCGATGTCCATCAATAACTAATCCACCGTCAAGCTGAAGACAATAATGGTGAGTATCGTCCGCGTAAATAGTATGCATTCTTTCTTTGAACAACGCGTCAGGAACAACCTCTCCAACGTACTCCAAAATAAATTCTCCTTTTTTGATCGGTCCGTAAGTGAAAACTCCATAACCTTTGTCACGGGTAAGAATTCTCTTGATATGGGGATTCCAGTCGTGCTTTTGTATTCTTCTATTCGTACAATTTTCACCACACGTCGGAGGGCATTCTGAATAAACCACGCGATTAAGGCAGTCATCGGCACTGCACTTCTGTTCATCATTACTGCTGCAAAGACACAGTTGGTCAAATTCTGAAGAAGCGGGTGGTTTAGGCAAACCATGATACACATCTGAATTTGGAAAAAGAATCACAGAAATTGTCATATACTCGAATAACGGCATAACCTTAATGAAGTAAAGTAAGTAGAGTTTATTGATGTGGCCATTAGCCTTCACAGAATACAAATAATCATAGAACATAACCTTAATTATAGAAATTAAATAAATAAAAATTTCTTACTTGATTTAATTTTCTTAAAATGCCAAGAAGGAGGAATGATTTCTGGCATAGGTATTTTGGCAGGTTTAGTAGATACACTAGTACTGGCTGATGATCGGCGGCTTTTCAATTTTTCAGCTTGAACTGCAGCAGCTTCGGCAGCAGCCTTTACCCTCTGTTCTTCTTGCCACACTTCGAGCATTTCTTTGGCACGAATGACTCCAAGGCACCAAATGTCATACGGAAGAGAATAGTCGACAACCCGTTGACGAACAAACTGTGCGCAGTAAGCAGGTGGTGGCAACACGTTATCTGTTGCTGAAATAGGTTTGCGTCCTTGCTTTTTCCCCCTTGGGTGAAGATTACTTTGCTTAAAAAAGTTTGATAACAGCCCAGCAGGAAGTAAGTTATTTTTCTCCGGGATGATAATAGGAGCATCCGGAATATTTATAAGTGCAGGACAAATCCCAGGTATTTCAAATCCGTCCCCACCATCTTCGTAACCCCCAGTTCCATCCACCGAGTTGCGTTTCCGGATTTTAACTCTTTCTGTTAACGAAGATGAAAATTGGTTCTCCATCATTGCTGTACTTTTCCGTGTACTACTCTTTTTTCGTCTGGAGGTAGATACTTCATTTACTATCATTACATCTTCCAACTCGGCGTCGATCGACTCAACCCCACTCGTGGATGCTGCTATTTCGTTGGAACTAATAGCTGAAATGTTAGCCTTGTAGCTTTTCTTTTTCTTTTTAGCAGCTGGAAACCCGGTTTTATTTACTTTCCGACGCTTTTTAACGACTCCAGTTGAAGAGGTGGGGGATATCAGAGGCAATGGAACAGAAGTCTGAGTGAGTACGATTTCTATTCCTGATTGTGTATCCGGATTTTCAAGTTCAATCTCCACTACATCGTCGTCGTCATCCAAAGTTATTAATTCTGGCTCGGGCTTCGGTATTTTTATAATTAGACCATTGGCAATCGAGGGGTCCATCCTACTTTTTTTCGCTGCGCTTTCTCCATTTGATTGCTCAGCTCCATTAACACTGCTTCGTAACGCTGCTCGCTTTCTGTTAGTTGACCTTCCATTCGGACCACCGGAATTTGGAAATTCTGAAGGTTTAGCTGATGGAATCAACTGCATAGTGTCGTTTATAACGGGAGTAATAGTGGCTTCAATTTTACTTGCGAGTTCTCTTATTTCGGGCTTTATAGCTTTGCTAGTCGACGCTGTATTGGACATAGATTTTGTGGGATTTTCTAAAATTTCCCCATCCAAAATTCTTGGCTTTCTCACACGATTTGATCTGCGTTTTTCGGTTTGTGATTCAGCTGGCTCCTCTAAGGCACTGCAAATTGGCTGTTTTATCGAAGAAGCTTTTTCCGCTTCTTTCTTACTGCCGTGGGATTCCTTTCTTGCAGCTGTAGAGTTATGTTTGTTTTTACTCTCAACATTTGGTTTACTAGCGATACTGCCGAAATCCAACCATACTCCTGATTTTTCTGATTTGCCTTTATCTTTACTGCTACCAAATGTACTTTTGTCAGAAAATTGGCTTTTTTTATAATTGCCTACTCCAATTTTCCCAAAATGCGGATTCACGGATCCGACTGGAGCAATTACTTTTGAACTCAAATTGCTTCTGGCGCCAAACTTATAGCGTGATGTACTGGCGCTAAGGGTTTTAAGGGTAAGTGTATTTTTATTTTGTTCATTGTCCACATTGACTTTGGAATCTTGGACGCTGGAAATTTTTCCGGAGGTCGAAGAACTAGTTGTAGTAGGTGTATGATGATGTCTCTTCTTTAAAGGTAATTTCTGGAGTTCTGAAGAGCTTGTATTGGCACTTGAAGAATCTGAAAGAGTTGTATCGGACAAATCTCCCATCGAATTTCGTTCACTTAAATTCTTCCGTTTCCTGACGGACAAAATATTCGGACTGGATTTTGTGTTTGAGCTGCGAAGTTGCTGCTGGGTTCTTGTTTGAGATTTATTGGTTACATTGTCGTACGGCGGAGGGGGTATTTCGTTATTAGGAATCAGAGGGGTGAAAATATTCTTAAAAATCATCTTTTCAAATGTAAATCTTTGTTTTCTATGTTTTTTGTTTGCTTTTACAGAAATGGATGGTGAACCTTTTAAAACTACATTATTGATACCGCTGCATAGATCATCCAGTGTCTGTAAGTCTGTAAATGATATTTTTTGCTTTTTTCCTTTGTTTTTGTCTTTATCTTTTTTGTCTTTGGCACGGGACTTCTTGGATTTCTTTTTCATGGTTAACAATAGAGTCTCATTCTCCACTCCTGATGATACAGTCGTTGATGTAGGCAAACATTGTGGAGGGGTGACTAGATGATTTTCATTTTCTGGAATGTATTTTTTGGCGCCCTTCGTTTTCACCATTATTGGCATTGCTTGTTGAGGTTTTTCTAGAAGTTGAGTAGGAAGAGTATTTCCGATGCCGGTGAAAGATCTCATTTGACCATTTGGCATCGACACGGTTAACGCGGGTGAAAAGGCATCTCTATCTCTCTTAGAATTGTTCACAATTCGGCTATTATTGCCATTTTTAATTTCTTTTGAAGGCATTTGTAAGGTTGTTGGCTTGCAGTCTGTTTTTATGTTGCATTTGTCTTCGTCAGCATTCGAATTCAGACCATTTCCGAAGTTAGACTCTTTTTCTGAAAATTTTGTAGCAGATACTTTGGATGATTGAGAAACAGGTTCCGATTTTCCTCGTTTTACTCCAGCTTTGATAGTGGTTTGCGGCATTACTTTCCCATTACTTCGGAGTAACTTGGCCTGACGAGAGGAACCAGGAGGGGCAAATATTGATAATTTGTTTAGTTTTTGCTTTGTTTTAGGTGTTCCAGACTTTGATTTGGAGACAGATAGTTCGTGATTAAGTGACGGAGGATCAGACTGTGCATGCTTGATACTTCGCACCGGTTCGACTGGAGCAGTAAATATATTTATCTGTCTGTTGGGACTTTGCTTGACCTTCTTGTGTTTATGACTCCCAGATTTTGGTATCTCATTATTAAGTTTTTGCGTTTGAGGTTGTTGAGATTGCGTCGCTTGTTTATCTTGTATCCCAACTTTACCGTTTACAAGTTTTTCAGTTTCTCTTTGTTCGTCTGCCTTTGAATGTGATTTAACTCTGCTATTGTTTACAGAAGTCGAGAGCTTTTCAACGCAATCTTGCTTAGATGTTCCTATACGTGTAATTTTTACCGTTGCTTCTTGTATTACATTTGTTCCTGAAATAAGCGATTTCTTCCGCTGTTTATGAGATCCTGCATTCTTCTTTAAGCAGTTAATAGTTTTAGGTGATATAATGGGCTCGATCGATACATCTCCGATTTTAGGGGATAAATTTCCTTGTGGGGCTGTGAGCATTTCAGTAAATTTCTCCAACAAAGTCGAATTATATTTTTTATTCGTGGAAGAGTGAGCGCTGCTGCCTACAGCACTACCCCCGGAAGTTGGAGTGCTTATAATTTTTGAATTATTTGTAACCTCAGAATCAATCCTTTGGATAGCAGCTTGTACAGCAGCACTAGCATCCGTGCTGTCCCAAGACTCAAAATCAGATTTATCAATGGATCGTCTCTGAGCAGACAATCTTCTGGAAGATCGTAAAGGGGAAGATTGCAGATGAGAATGAGTAGGGTTATTGGGGGTGGTTGTTCCAGTAGCAGTAATCATAACTAAATCTTGATTATTAGTGTTCCAGGAATGAATAGAATTTACAGAAGGTTTGTTGCTACTACAAGGTTTAGGGGGATTGATGGCAAAAATGGTCAGATCACTGTTTTTTGTTAAACGTAGCACCGGGTCTAATATACTATGTTCACTCGATTGAATAGAAGTTCCATTTATACCAGTCCTTATTTGGTACATGGAATTAACTCCATGTACAGAAGCTGAATTCGTCGGTGTGCGGGTATTTCTTTTAGGAGTTACATTAAAACCATTATTAACAGTCATAGTCACATTGTCATTTAGGGAAGAAGTTAATCCGTGTTTTTGAATGCTTTTAGGAGTCACAGTTTCTTTACAATATTCTTTAGCCTGTGGGAATGGAGAAGGTTGAAGATCAGACAAGCTGGAACACCGGGAAATCATTTCATTACTAATTCGTTTAGACTTTGATGTTGGAGGAGCCGTGCTGCATTGAAGAGAGCTACCAACTCCCGTCCCATTTACGAGGGGAGTACTGTCAACATTCGAATTGCCTTCTCCAGACTTTCCTCGGCTGGTGCAGCGGGAACTGCGTCTGGGAGTCGATGTCTTGTCCAGCTCCATGTGCACTGGTGTCACTATGCTTGGCTTCAGACTGGAATTTGTACGATTTTCATCACTATTGACTTTCCTATCGTCATTGACAGATCCTCCACTCCCTTTGGATGAACTAATCTTCCCATCGGCAATAACTTTATTTTCTACAACACCACCAGTTTCGTTATTATTTAGTTGCTTCTGATCTGAGTCTTTGGGTGGTGTTGGTTGATGCTGCATTGGAGGAAGTTTCAAAGCTGCTATCTTTAACTTCAAGCTACCTGGTTCGTAAGTAGATTGACTTATTGAAAACTGTTTACTTTTTCGGCTTCTACTACTTGTGCTTGAATTGCTTCTAGAGTGAGTATCCTTAGTATAGGTTTTTGAAGGCAAAGATAAACGGGAAGGTGTTGATTTCTTTCCTCCCATAGACAATGAATGGCAAGAAGAGGACTTGTTACTCTGACTGTCCGAGTCAGACTCAGAAGAATCAGATGATACTGAACTGTTGCATGATGAGTCACTAGAAGAAGATCCTGTGCCACTTCCACTATCAGAATCTGTGTCCTATTTGATAAAAATGACGGAAAATTAGATAATATGAGAATATAGCGAATTTTAGAAAGTTTGTTGTTAATGTGCTTGCGAATCTGTAAAATGTCATAGTTCGTCTTACACTGTCGGAACTTGAACCATCCGTGTCCCGAGATTTTTCAGAATGACTTTCAGTTTCAAGACCATTGGGAACTTGCTGATCCTTTTTGGGCACCTCGAAAGCTTTCGGTTTCATCCTCGGAGCAGCATTATTTCTCCACTGTCCCATATGTATTGGATCTTCACTCACAGAAAGTAAGGGTTCCTAAGAGCATTTTATACCATTAGGTACATGTTATACATTTTTGATGTACCATTACATTAATGAGCCTTTGTATAATTATTGTTTTCCATAGTCTATTCTATAGTACTTACAATAATCTGACTGAGTGAGCATGTAAATAATTATTCTTTTTAGGCATTACCTTCAGAGCTTCAATGTCAACCGTCGAAGGCAAATCCTCAGAATCCGATTCATCGTCTTGTGGTATTATAGTTTGGAGAATTGCTTTAGGCTCCGATAATAAAAAGCCTCTTGTTGGTTGATCTGGCTCTCCCATTCTTGCGGTTTCCATTTCGTAGAACCACTATGTCCCCCACTGGGCAAAAGGTACGGATTATAAAATTAGTACATATTGTTTATTGTTGTTTATGTAAAGTTGTCTGTCTATGTGTAAAGTTGAGTTTCTATATTTGTTTAATCAGGAATTTGTCTTTGTATAAAAGGCAAATCATTTATGCAAATTAGACCTTGTCTGGCTTTAAAGAATTATTTGTATAATTTTGTTCTAATACTCATTTTGCTGTATATGTTTAAAAATCTCATAATTATGTTAAATTCAGTTAAATATTGATAGGAACTGCCGTCCCTGAAGGAACAGTAGCAATGAAGCTTCACTGGCGCGCATTTAACCCTTTCCGGACTGTTGCTTTACAAAAACACACATACTTAAGAACTTCGTCGCGCCTTCGTGTTTGCGGAGTACTTATTTTAAAATGAGTTACCTTGGAGGGACAATGTCCAGTTATTGTACGAGGAAGTCAGTTCAGTGTCGTCAAATTACAATGTTTGCAGTTTTAAAAATAGCAACATTTTTCTTCTTGGACGCAAGTTGCTTTGTCCAAGAAGGAAGAAGTGAAAGAGAATCCACTGGTCAACCAACTAACAAAACAATAACCCAGCTCTGTGTTTCCCTTCAATGTTAAGCATGCAAGTAATCAGTCTCTTAACACAAGGCTGCAGATAAAGATAGAAGAGAAGAACATTATAAAATACAATACAATGCTGAAGGGTCTGCTCTTGTTGCTGGCTTCCAATGTTCAATACAAGAGAAGTCCGTTTTGATAACCGCAATTGCTGTAGATGCTGGATCTCACTCTATAAGCTCTCAACATTTTGCCTTCCTATAGCCAGAAAGTGAAGTTGTAGTAAAAGTATTCGGAGTGATTCGAGTCGAATTCAGAGGAGTCCCTCAGAGTCTCCTGAAGAATATCCAGAGAGGGTTCCTCTTGTATGATGGATAGTGGCACAACTTGTGTGCGTTGCTGTAGATGGCTATTCTTGTGTAACCTTCGTGTGTTTAGATGGTCCTATCCGTGCAGTGTGTTTGTTGTATATTTTATATGGATTAGTAGACTAGAAGAGATAGACTAGAATTTTCTCATTCAACTTCCTTAGTGTAAACCGAATATTTTGCAATGTATTAAGAAACTAATTTTCCTTTAGTTTTATGCAATTTTAACCGTTTAAATGAATGTTTATAGCTTAAACTCGTTTAGGCATTTTTGCATTCGTGTATGCGTAGAGAATATCTCGTGTATGATAGAATGCATTATACGCGTATAAATAGCAGATTAATAGAAAGGATTCAAATGCTGTACTTTACTTGGAAGTATCAGTTTGCAGAATCACTTGATCTTCCGTACTACTAGAGTGGGATGAAATGAAGTCAAACAATTTTCATCGCTGCTTAAGTCAGCTTTGTTGATGTCTTCAATCTTATGAAACTGTTTTATTATAGCAAAATTATTTTCGTGAGGTATTTTACATCAGACAGGACAGAATTTACTTATGTTTACGTAAATACATTACATACGCATAATACAGGTACTATCAATAAATATTTCATTCATTCATGACTTTATCATTGTTTAGCAGTGGTGGCAGAGCTAACCCAGTTGAATATAGTTTGGATATCAGACTCTATTTCTTCAGGATTTTGTCCATTATTGGTTACCATCAGGTCCCAATCTTGTACATCATCCAGATCACATTCTGAGGGACCATCATCTACTCCAGCAGTGTAGACCCATTTTCGATTCTTTCTAATTTCTTCGTCAGCAACTATTCGAATTCTTTTGAGACGATCAGAATAGAACTCTTGAAACCATTTATAGTCAGCTTTATGACGGCAGTCTACACAGATCCAGATCGGTTTTCCAATTCCTACGTCAAATCAAAGGCAAATAGATTACTAGATGCACTTGAGTATCTGCTAACAAGTAGGGTCTTAAGTTTTATTGTTTAAATAATAATTACAAGTTCTGTTGTACTATTATGTATTTTCATGTGCCTAACTCAAGTTGTTTAAAAGAAAATCCAAACCTCCTGCCATACGAATAGCTTCGGTGTTGAAATATCCGTAATTTATTCTTCGAACCTCCATACTCCATTTAACCATTTCAAATCGATGTTGTTCCTTGTATTCACTCGTATCCAAAAGTTTTTCAAAGTCCAGACTATGTTTTTCTGCCCAGTAGTGTTTGATCGGCTCAGCGATTCTCATAACAGCTGTTTTCTCATTTTGTAATCTTTATATATGGGTAGGTATGTTTGACAAACAAAAAATCATGAAATATTAATTATATTAAGCCGAAGTAATGACTTCAATCAGATAAGTAACGTGTAAATATCAAGCCCACGCCCTCGCAAATTGTCTTCACCGTTTCAGTAGTAGGTCTGTGATGTAGTCTTTTCCACATTTTCGTTTTCCACTGACCAAAAGTAGAATATCTGGTTTGTACTCAGGGGGTTGATAATCTCTATCTTCAGGTGCCGGCATTCTTTCTTGGCTATCTAACTATCTATACAAAAATTTAGTTCATATTAGTCTTAATTGGAAATCGAAATATGATACGGTACTCGTCGTTAATACAATTTCAAGTTTTATTTGAAAATGGAATGGAAAAGGACTAAAAATAACTTATTTCTTTGAAACATACCCAGAATCGATGTGTTTGAATTAAATCTTCGAGTGCACTACCAGGGGCTACTCTAGTTCTTGTTCAGTTCAGTGAAGTATGCAGTATACATCAACATCCAGGAAACAAATTGGAATCTTACTTTTCCTTTGATTTCTTTGCAAAGGATATGGACACATTCGATTCGTGTAAAACTTGTGTCAGTCGGTCTTTGGCTTGTCTTATGGATGTTTACTTGCAGAAGTCGACGATGAAGAAAACTGAGAAGAATGAATTGATGTTGTGCCTATATATTCCGGAGTTAATTCCCTTCCCACGTTAAATCTGCCATTCTGTCACATGCCTATAACCTTCTGAAACAACTTGGCCAGTACAGATAGTAGTTTCTTTGCTTTACCTTCCGTATATTTCTAGGGAGCTTACCGTTCAATGTACTCAAGGCGATAGAGGTATGTAGTATAAGACTTGTGTAAGAGTACTCGCAATACAAACAGAAGGAATAGGAAACTACTCGCTACTGCTCTTTACTAGGATTGACAGAATGAAATGCTATTCAACTGTCCAACTCGAGGATGCTCTATCTATCTCACTCTCATCTCATTCAGTTCTCTGGACATGAAGAATGAGGATAACTTTTCTTTCTCAAGGGCAGCACACATCATCAACAACAGCCAACTTAATTTACAAAGGGTGAATCTTTTATTGCCTTCTGCACACTACACACAGCATCTCTAAGTACACATGCTATACAGTATGAATGTGTAGCTGTACACATGCAAGAAAATCTTATTTTAGAGAGTTTTATTTAAGAGTGCTCTGTGGTATATGAACTGTAGATTTGTAAGTGTGTATTATGTATACCTACACCTACATCTGTACCTATACTTAAATCTTACATGTAAATAAATCTGTTATACACTTACTGACGTATTTCTATGATGTTTTGACATTAATTCATAGTGTTACCATTTTCCTTATTGTTTGCAAAATGTTAATTGTGTTGAGAATTTTGTAGGTAATACGTGCAAATTATTTTTCTTTAATACACCAAATTCTATGAAATTGAATAACATTCATATATTATTATGTAGGTTAATTAGAAGGTAACTGTAATTTCCTATTCACTGTCCTTACAAGGTTTTCTGTGCTATTGGAAAGCTATAATTGCTTTTCAAACGGATGTTTCTGAGAACAACCTGAAATGTTCACACACGAAAATATCACATTTCCTATATAACCTAATCAAATAACCTACAGCGAACTTGTAATGCTAATTTGCAGATTTTCCTTGTCATTATGCAGAGTAGCGATTTTAATCTACATTTGATTCTTGGAATCTCTAAAGCCACTAAAGTTCAATATTCTAGGAAAACTATCATTTTTGGCACATCTTACTTGAGATTCGTTTCATTTAATTATTTCAATGTAGATGACTTTATCTTCCTAGAAATAAATACCCACTAACTATTATAAGTACCAAATCGAAACTGCACTGGTACCTAAAGTTGCATCTAAAGATCGGGTGTATATATAGCAGGTGCATATAATCACATATTATTATATGCTTCAGCACACGCTATTTAAAACTGACTATAATATATTATATATTTAAGTAAGCGCATGTAAGCAACTAAGATTATTATGAACTCAATAGTTACATATCTCATTCTGTAGATCGTGAGTAACAGTATAGACATTGTCAGTAGATAAGGTTGAGTAAGGAGAGCACACAGGAATGAATGAGGAATTTCCTTGGTATTGCATCTTGTGTATAGCTCTTGTGATGTGAAAGCTAATGCTAGACTAGATTTGAGTTTGTTGGAATTCCAAGCAAAGAAGATTCGCAGATGCTAATTAGCTCGGAAACTGGAGTCCCATACGGCGAATTTGTCGCTTAGATGAGCTTTCACCGTCGGAGACACGGACTGAATGGCTCGCATGACGTCTTCGGTTAGGAGCACAAGTTTTTCTACAAAAAATCAAACACATTACATTCATTTCATTTCTGTTGTGTTTTCTTCTTCTGTGCATTATTATTGTTATTATTATTGTCCTTCTTTTACGCTCTACGCATCACGTCCCAACTTTTGCCGCACATTGCTCCAGAATCTACTTTCAACAGCAATCAAGTGGATGATACGATGAGCTTACAAATGTACAAATATGGTTATTACCATCATAATATTCGTAATTATTACTCTGGCGAAATGTGAAAGATGCAAAGTAGAATCAGAAGATGCGCATTGTTAAGAATAACTGTAATGGAAAAACGGTAATAATAAACAAATGCAATCTTACTGCCTTTGTTGTTCCACGTTGTACAATTCTATGCAGGCACTATGCAATGTATAGGTACTGTTTATACTGGCTGTGTGGTCTGGCCACGCAAAAACTACTCCAGTTAAAGAATACAAGGCTCATTCATAAGAAAAACTTTTTATTACTAAACCATTCCTTTCTGGAAAACTGGAGATGGGAATGGCTCAACTTATTTCATTATCTGAAATATTCGGACTGGTAAATATTTTTCACACACTCGCACTTATACTGAAGCCTACTTAGAAGCTTAACCTATTAGTATGAATTAAATCCGTGAAATGTTATTGTATTTAGTTTTCATATCCCGTACGCACGTATACCCTTTATGTATTTGCATATCTAAGTTAGGACTAATTGTAAGCTAAACTTAATTCTAATAGTGTATACTACTTGGAAGTATTAGACAAGTAGTATACTAACAATAAAAATATATTTTTGAAAGTTATTCGAGTTGAAGATTGCCTAACAGTCGAATCATCCCCACTGTGTTAGAAGTGCAAAATGTTCATCTGCAAAACACAAGCTTTTCTCCTTTTTTTGTGTCATAAAATCTTGCGCATAATAGCTTTGAACTTGTAAACTTTGTACCATTTGACATTACCCAAAATTATTCTAGTGGAAATAAACGTTATTTTTATTTTCAAGTGCAGTAATTTTTTTCCTTTCTTGCAAACCAGTTTAGTGTCTTAATGTACATAGCCAAATAAACGCAATAAAATGACTTTGTAAACTAGATAAAATATTCAAGTACACTCAACTGAGTTGTGCTTATAACTATATATATACATACTCTACATTCTAAAGTACGTGAGGCTGTTAGCCGGCCGCCCTGCTTTACATGTAAACTATCAAAACCAAAAGAAACTGTGTCTAGTGATCATAGTAACCAAGCAAACAACACTTGTTCATGAAAAAAGGTAATCTTTG
>JABASD010002729.1:0-24412 GCA_019776165.1 Pogonognathellus flavescens
AAGACACAAGACAATACTTTATTTTATGATTGATCTTCCAAAATTTCAATTTTTAAGATTTTAATTTTACTGTGTGTATTCTAATTCATGTAATAATAGAATGTTTGGACATTCATTTGTTTTTCCTTCAAAATTATTGCTTAGGTAAGAGCTGAGGCGAAGGAAACCGAAGTTGCAAAAAGTTTTGTTGATTGGAATAAACCGCTTCCAGTTTTGCCCAAGCCCAAAGACTGGAATTCAGTTTCCAAATTTGAAGAAGAAATGTTTGGCGACATGGATCCTGAGACGTTTTTAGCTTTTGTACAAGTGAGTTCACCCTCACCGTACCTTTTCTTTTATTTGATCTTATATTCCATATTCATATATAATATCATGTTAGTATTTCAGTTTGTTGCATACGATTTATGTACATATATTATTCTGCAAATAACTTAATGTGTTACAGGGGAAAAATGACCTCGGATTATCAGACCTACACAAAATTATGGAAAATTGGTTTCGACTTTACAGTGGCAGGGATCTTGTCATTGACTCTCATGGAAATGAAGTTGCTGCAGTACCCTGCCACGAGCGTCCCAGCAATTATCGTGCAGAGAGCAATCATTGGTTGCAGATGCCAGGATTTTATCGCCCAAAGATCCGTAGAGTGACGAATGACGCAAAGAATTGGACTTGGTGGAGTCGTGGCAAATTTGGTTGCAACAATAATTATTATTAATATTACTTTTTGCGTAATATGATAATAGCCAACACTATCGTATTACTTTTCTTAGTTAGTTGACGTTGTAATATTGACATTCACTAGAATTGAACTTTTTCTGTAGATTTATGTTACGTAGAAAATAAATTGGGTCTACGTATCTTTTGAGTAAATTAAATTGCTGTACATATAAACTTCTGTCTCTTAACTTGTCTTAGAAATCCCAGTAGTTGAGGAGAGTTGTGATTAGTTATTTAGTCTTATTAGGTATTTATGATTCTTACATCATCGTTCGATACCTTATCGGAACGTATGTAGAATAATGCATGTCTTGTGTTAAGATCATTCATAAGTGTGGTTGAGTTGAACTACTTACATATTATAGATGATTTGACCGTTGGAAATTGAACCCACATCTGCTTTTCAATATTTGGCATACCAAGCTATGAAATGAAATTAACATTCTCTGATAAACTGTACCAAGCTACATACCTTGCCAGTAAAGATGTTGCATGCATATAAAGTAAAGTGAGCCACAGTAAGTTGTTTGTGATACAATACAGATAACCATATAATTCTACAGGAATAGTCAGATAATGTTAATACAGTGCAGTAGATAAGGTTAAACCGTATTCTGCATAATATTCAACATCCATATACTTAAATGGTAAATAAACCATCATTGAGTTACGTACGAAGATTCTTACATTTGAATAACCAGAAGAGTCACCAGTTCTACGATAGCTCCTTCTACTTAGGTACCTTTACCTTCTGTAATGTAAGTGTTGTACTACTACCACTAGACAGACAAGCCTACTTAAGAGACTTGATATTGACTTCTCTGTTTTCTGAATACAGAATGAAATCTGGTTTTTAAAGTTTGTCTGATTGAATCTTTTTCACAGTCAGTTTATTACATGTACATTGTTGAATGATTATTGAGTAAATTCTTGCATATATGTTGTATGAAATGCATGTACGTAGAATGTTTCGTTTTGAATGGTATACTGCTAGGGTGGAAATAATTGTACCTATAATCTTCCTATTTCAGTAATTAGTCCACAGTCAGAAAAATTATTCGGGCTAGTAGTTTTGATCTCTAACAAATCGTCATTATCATAATCTAAATTCAAATTAACAAATGAAGATGTCTTGCTAACATTCTAGTACATTACATACCTAAGTAATTGTGCAAGCAAATTAAGAATGTTAGGGTTGGGTTATTGGGTTGGAATGATGTACCTATAGTAAAGTATGCGTAAAATGCGATGTGACAGACTGACAGTCATGTCAACAAATAAAGCGTTAGATGTAATGCGATTTATGTTTTTATTGCTTATTTACATGCGAGTTAATTTGTGGTTTATTGGTAAGTGAATACGAATAGGTACCTAAAGTCTTCTTGCAACTAGCAACTAGGCTAACATTATTATAACTAGATTTTATTACTAGTCTTATTCAATAGTAAATATTAAAATTACATATTAGAATGTTACAACTAAACCACTTCTTTTAAACACTGCCCTATTACTGTATTACGATGAGCTACAGTTACTTGCATTGCTATTATTCTCATCTTTTGACGCTGTTGGGATACTTGGACTGCAAGTCTGCAACTAACTGGTACTAGTAGAGTAGAGTATAACTGTCACTGTCAGTACCTACTTACTTTTATGTTGGTAATGTGTTGCACTTTAAACTTGTAATCTTATTTGGATTTTTACAGTCCAGTCACCCATAAAATAATGTAGGTAATCTCAATTTCATCTGTTCATTTGGTTTTAGTGTCACTTATTTGTATTTACACTTGCTATAGGTGGTCACATTAATTTTACGATTAGTAAAACCTGTTCATTCTTCTGCTCTACTATAATATTGCATCCATATTTCGTGTTCATAGTGTCTGGAAGTATCTCAGCATAGTGTAACAAACATCTGTACAAAATAATCGTTATTATTGTTATGGTTTGAATAGTATGTGTAAAAATAGAGTAACGTAAACGATTAAGGGTGTTGATTATGTCAATAATTGTTACACATAGAATAGATATTAAATAGAACAACACTTTAAGTAAGACGAGATAGAAATTCATTTTACTCTTGAAATACATTTTTCATGCACTAAACTAAAATATTGCATTGCATGTTCCACAATGATGATGTGATGATTATGTCTGTCAGTCTCGCCTCATAGATCTTTACAACACATTAAATTGCTTAGTTTTTATTTTACGTTTTAGATCATTTTGCAAATTGCAATGTAATACGTACAAATCGAATCACTTCACTATCAATCTATCACGCAAAACTTAATGCATTGCACTCTATAAACTATAGGTGCAATTATCCAGAGGATCTTCATAGTGAAATGTCTACCATGAGACCCCATGTGTATCGGTAATCTCATTTTTCTCAATCGTTCCCCTAAATGAATGATTATGGAAGTCAAGTTGATGTCTAACCTTTAAATTCCTACAGCATGTGGAAAGATTTTCTCCTTAAGAAGATTTTATGTATTAGTGCATCATTTCATTTCTTTAGCAACTTACACAACATTGATACATAAACACTCACAGTCAATGACTAAAAGTGGGTCACTTACTTTGTTACTACTATTCTCATTTTATGCCAGCATATACCATGCCACCAGATGATGAGCATATATGTATTACGAATCGAATGAACTATATCTACATGATGTATATTCTGTTTGTATTACAAGATTACAAGTACTATTTACTAAATGAAACACAATCTTTAAGTCTGTTGGTGCTACCTGTGCACATACAAAGTAAAGATGTTTTGCTTTGGTTTTGTTCTGCCATGGTTGAGAAGGTGTGATGATGAAAGAGGATCGTATCGCATCCAGTAATAAAGGTTAAGGCAATATGTTTTCTTAGTTGTTCACTCTTGTATGTAGTAAGTAACATTTCTCTGTGTGTGTTGTATCTCCCTTCTACTGGTAAATTGTAATAGATTGTAAATGAGTACATCCAACAACATCCCCACAACTTGCATAGAATTACAAATATTATATTCGGTACGCTTACCGTCAATATCAGATCAAAGAACTTCACTACATTTTGGCAGTAGAATTCAGTAGATGAATAACAAGGACAACACACTCACATAAGCAAGTAAATTTTGAATGTGTTCATTGAGATTGAGACTGTGCTTGTACTACTAAATATCTTACGACACAATAAACACAGTCTTAAAAACTGTGTCTCATCTACAGGTTTTGCATCGCAATTATCCATACTACTCACTACAACTTGATATAACGACAGTAGTAGTACAGATAGTAACGTGAGTGCGTACGAATATGCATATTATATACCACTATACCAGTAAGGATATCACGTAACGTTCGTTTGTAACAATTCAAGCAATACTGGAATTACAGGATTATTTCATATAGCAAAAGACTTTTGTGCAGTGTAACAAAGAAATTGACGCGATGCCAATAAATAACGTGAGTAACTACATTACCTACTTACTTGTTACTCGAAGTTACAAGACACATTTTATAAGGTGAGACGACACAATGCAAAGACCATAACTGAACGCTGAACCTGAACTTACATATCGGCAATTGTGCGTGATCATCGTTAAAGCCGTGTGTGATGTAAATTAGTCTGTTTTAATGCCGTAATATTATGCAGAGAATAAACTTTAATCAACCTAAGAAAAATGCCATGTAGCTGGTACACCTATTCAGATACCAAAATAAGCAAATGCGTTGTATAAACCACAGACGTACATGAATAGAGGTCAGTTAGGTAACAATAATAGTCCGACTTCAACAAAATCTACTACACCTACCAAAATCTCACATACCAAAATTCAAAAAATGTTGTCTGTATTAGCATAACTAAAGGATTGGATATACCCAGGAATTTCTGTAAAAGTGGGATGATGATTTGGCAATATGTACTTAATTACTACATCAAACCAGAGAGTGGGTCTCTCTCTATAAGCACTTCTAACAAGTAAGGAATAAGGAATATCAGATAATGTAAATCACTGTAAATTGATTTCTTATGCATATTACAGGAATGATTTCTTTGCAGTATACCTACGTAAGAAACTGAATGTCAAGAATTTACCGTAATAATGTACAAACACGATTAAATGTAGTCAAAACATGGGATGATGGAAATTCTTATTAAAGTTTGCATAAAAGTTAAGTAACTATTTGCAAAAACCCGTCTTTGTGCAAACTACTTCTGGAATTAAGTATTATTATACTTTCCTATGAAGAGAACAAAGATTATAATGATAAATATGGCATCGGCTTCAATACTTCATCCATACAACACCACACTTTTGGCTGATACAACTACAGATATACTAAAACATCTTGGATGTATAGTAAATATTGCAATTATTAAATCAAACGCTTTCCGTGCACCTGTATACAGTACAAGTAAACTTACAGTAGAGATGATTGTTGAAGAAAACAGGTAATATTAGTATGAACTATGAATGAGTGATGCCATGTGTTGACTGCTGCTGCTGTGGATGCACTACTACCTCCGTTGAGATTGTATACATTAAGCACAAGGCTTAGGCATATTTACCATACATCGATATATTCACGCACATATAAGTAAGTAAATTCATTGTGGTACAATACATCAGAAAGAGTGTTACAAAGGATAGTGAGAATGGTGAGAACACCAGCAGAAAGGTAATGCAATGCAAAACTACTGGTAAATGAGCACTGTGTGTTAAGACTGTAAGTTGAGAATGAATTGGCAATGCCCCTTTTTCGAACTTGAGACGGTGAGACAATGTTCTTGAGCTGCAGAGTTTCGTTCTTCAACATCTTGCTGCTCTGCTGACACAGAAAACAGCAAGTTCTACTGAACGCCTTCTTCTCTCCATCCGGTCTCCCCAAACCATCGTTGTGGATTCCTATACTGCTCACAGACCAACATCAAACTTCAGTTTGCTCTCAAACATCACTTCTGATTGTCCAACGAAATATCTCTCTTCTTTAATCAACTGTATTTCACTTTAGTACATTACCCAATCCAGTTTTGCTCGTAAAACTTGGTGCAGAGCTTCAGTCGTTCGTTGTACGATTCCTATATAAACAATAATAAAAGTGAGATCGTTGTAAATATTATTGTGAACAGTTTTTATAACTTTATTGTTTCCTCATCTTCATGAACTTATTTTTGGAGAAATGATACGGACGTGAACCACCGTGTGTTTTGTGCTAAATTATTAGCAGTTTACAAATATTAGTGAGCTCTATTTCTTATCTGGTAAGCAAAACATTTAAAGTCACATCCCATGTCATGTCAATGTCATAAACGCATCCTATGTCCTAAGAGAGAAAAATTCTATATGTACAGACAAATACTGTTATTACTATTAGGAATATTCGTAACCGTAACAGTAACAATTTTTTTGCGTCAGTGTGTGGAGATTAGAAACTATCTTGTTAATTACATAGCGTATTATAACCAGCATTAAATGTTATACTTACTTTGACTCTTGATATTTATCAACAAAGAGTGCAATGAGTGTTGGCGTTGACTGTGTAGACAGTTTATAGCTAGAGTGTGGTGAACTGTCTCATTCACAACATTCACAAAACGCCCTATACAAGTTGCAACCTTCACACTCACACAAACGTTAGAACGTGCATTACACTAGACGGACAAGCCAGACAATCTAGATTTCTCCTAATTTCATTAAATTCCTCTACGTGATGCGAAAGGAAAGTCAATAAATTACATTACATGTTATACACTACATTGAAGTAAAGTTCAATTGTCCCATTCCTAATGTCACGTCACAGTAGTACATATAATAAAAAAATTTTCATGTATGTAATGCACAATTTTTCATCATTTTCAATAAAAACGATATGATTATAGTGATTGTATAATTAAATGGGCAGAACCTATGCTATAAGAGTTGCCAAAACTCACATTCGTTTAATATGCACTCAAATCGAATACTTTGACTTCAAGAGATTTTCTAATTTTCAATTACATTGATGTAAGCCGCATTAGAATTGATGGCATACTATTAAGTAGAATTAATTGATTGCATGTTAACTGTAAAAAATGTTATTGATGTTTTGATTGATAGAGTGGAGTACGTGAAATCCGTTCTGCCACCAAGATGCGTTGGAGCAGTTGCGGATACTTAGTCCTTTTGATATTCTTCACCTACTATTCAAATGCAAAATCTGTTGATAGTTTACATTCGTCACATTCCTCACACCATCCCTCCCTATCTATCGCAGGTGACCCCAAAGATGTCAAGCTTAAAGCATCAATAGATCAATTAGTAAGAGCTTTACAATACGTAGAACCAAAACAAACCGAAGCTAAGAAACCGCTTATTCGCAAGAGAATAACTTCAGCAGATTTAATTACAAAAAAGAGTCGGAATTTGTATTACGGGGAAAGTAGCCCTGGAGCGATACCAGATCCTATAACTATTTCCTCTCAGGCTATCCAAATTACAGGAGCAAACGGTACCGGAGGAAAACGAGGTAGAAGTCTCACTTCCGTGGATTCAAATGGAGTAAAGACAATTGAAGGTATTCGAGTTCCAGATGACGAGCATGACAAACACTACACGTGGAGAAATGCTCGTGTCATTAAAGGCTTTCTTGTTCCCAATGGTAAATCTGCACAACCTCATCGCAAGCGTCAAATTGTCTACGGAGACAGTAGTCAACACTATTTAGCTTCCTTGGCCCAGCAACAAGGATCAACTCTAATTGATTCTAATGGTTATCAGCCACAAGCTCAATCTCAGTCTTCTCAAACCATTATTTATCAAACCCAACAGCCTCAAGCCACGCAATATGTGCAACAGGATTTAGGTGCATCAGGAGCTACCGTGTATACTGCCAGTCCTGCTCAGGTTCAGTATCAGAGCAACCCAGGTTCTTCCACAATTGTTACCACAGCACAAAATGTTGATTCTGCCGCATACCCACAATACCACCAACAACAAGGTCAGGTTTACGTTCTCCAAGAGGGAACAAATACATACGTGCCATATAACCCAGTTCAAGTGAGCCAAACCCATGCGAGTCAAAGCCAATTCTCCTCAAGAACTGGTGAGGCAACTCCATCCGCAGCCCAGACTCAAAGTCAAGCTCAAGTGACCACGGTCGAGCAACAACAACAACAGCAGCAGCAGCAATTGTACCAGCAACAAGTTCAACAATTTCAACAGCAACAAGCGGCTGCTGAAGCCGCACAGGCTCAAGCTCATGCTCAGGCTCAAGCACAGGCTCAAGCACAGGCTCAAGCACAAGCTGTCCAGCAAGCCCATGTTGTCCAACAACAACAAGCCGCAGCAGCACAAGCTCATGTTGTCCAGCATCAACATGAACAACAACAAGCAGCCGCCGCCGTTGTTGCAGCTGCAGCTCCTCATCAGGAAAATCAACGTCAACCACCGGCGGAACAGTCTCAACCTCGTCCTCAACAAGTTCAACAACAGGCTCCACCGGCTCCAGTACAACAAACTGTAGTTGCCCATCAGCAACAATCTCAGCAACAAATTGCCCAACTACAACAAATCCACCAACAGCAACAAGCAGCCCAGGTTGCCCAACAACTTCACTACCAGCAGCAGCAACAGCAGCAACAGCAATCATCCGTTGTTCAAATTCCACAAGGGGCAACTGTCATTCAAACACGTATTGATCAACATCCACAGGAAATTGCGGCTGCTGCAACCTCTGCTCAGATCATTCAGCTTCAACAACAGCAACAACCTGTCCAGACTCAAACTGTGTATCAGATTCATAATCCATCAGCGACTTCCCAATTTTCTGAAAGACAATCCATCACATACCAAAGTAATCCAAACAATGGATTTGTTATCCAACCTCAGACATATGTAACTGGGCCTGGAGGTCAAATGTTTACAGTTCCTGTCCCAATTCCTGCAGAGCAAGCTCATCATGAACAACAACAGCAGCATCATCAACAGCAACAACAGCAGCATCAACAGCAACATCATGCACATCATCATGGACACCAAGGACAGCAGAATTCTAGACAAAGAATTGATTTGGGTGGTTTAAACAAGGAGAAAAACATTAGCGAAAATTTGAAGGAGAAATTCTCTTTCGCTAACCGCTTAATGCAGTCTTTCCAGTTCAACAGAAAAACTATGGAGACAGTTGAGAGAAACGCGGTAGTACCCGCTTTGGCTTCAACAGGACTGTTCTTGGGTCTCGGAGCCTTGGCTGCTGGATGGTATTTGTCTAAAAATAACCGAGAGGTAGGAATCGTCCGGAGAAGTGGAAGACCATTAGGAATCCAACCTGGAGGACCACTTATTCAACCAAACCTCTCATCTTATGCCCCTGGACCTACTGGACCTACTGGACCCACAGCTCCCGCTGTGGTTCCTTCTGCTCCACCTGCTGTTGCTGGCACACCCGTAACAACAGGTAGGAAACGGTCCCGTCGTTCACCTCAAAATCAGGAAGTAGACCAGGCCACATTCTTCCAAAGTATTATTCAACAATCTCTGGCGAAGCAACAACAAGCGGTAGAAGAACAACGGCCAGTATACACTCCTCCGGCTCCGCCTGCTCCTCAGTACAGAGAAGTCCAGGAGTTTGAAGAAAGTCACCCCAGACCTAAACACACAAACCGGCATGAGAGAGTTCATCCGAAATACAGCAGTAGCAGAGATGATGATGAGTATTATCAACAACAACACAGTTCTCCAAATTCTAAGGTGTCCAAACAACATTATGCACAAGATAAATCAGGGTGGAGTCTTGGCTCTGCCAAAAATTTTGCACAAGTAGCTGTTCCAGCAGTAATTTTAGGGGGAGCAATCATTGGTATGGCAGCTTTAATTTTCGGTTGGTACATCAGTGGTACTAACCGTGAAATCGCTTTTCTTGAGCCCGCTGCTTATTCCCGGCGTAAGAGATCCCTCATGTCTTCCACCGCTCTTTCTGATGGTTGGCTTCAACGTATTCTCACTTCTATTCACGGAAATCCTTATGAAAACCTTTCGCACGAAGCATTTGAGCACAAAAGCATGCTACCGCACCCATTCTCCGATAAAGAGACAAGTAAAACTTCTGATATGGAATTTAAAATTTCGAATGGTGGACTCGCCGGAGTTCTTGCCGGTGGAGCAATTATTGCTGTTCTTGCTTTAGGTTTGGCTTCTTCTTTTTCAGAAACGAGTCGTCAGTTAAATTCTGGAGTGACGACAAATAACATCTTCGGCTCTTCTACTAATAACAAATACTCTTCTCAGTCTGTCTCTTCTAATTCTCAACGACACCTTCGTGTCCCTCGCTCAATCCTTACAAATGAATTGAATGTCGGCGTGGAAGAAAATTCAGGCTTTTTGGGAAGCATTCTCCAGAATCTGGAGGTTAGTCAAAGCAGCATCCTTAACAAATCACAAGAGGCTGGCTACACAAAGTGGCAGGAGACTCCTTGTGCCAAACGCATTTTTTGCGACGTCATGTCTGCTCAGAGTGAAGACACTGTGAGGCTCTTGGAGAAACGCATGGCAACACTCATTAACTTGTAAGTGAAGAATCTCTTTTCCAAATCCTCATACATAATTACTAACCCAAAGAACAGTTAATTTTACCTTAACTAATTAATATACGATTGAATGAACTCGTAAACTTTTACTAATAGTGATCTTGACCTTTGTCATACCATTCGTTGCATAGCTTGTGGATGACTTGTTTTATTTCGTGAGCAATTGAACTTCTTTGCATATCTTTTGTAATCCAAACGCACACAATGCCCCTTTCACTTTTCTTCCGCTAAGGAAACCACACGACAACTCTCAAGATAAAATTACCTACATACATGCATGTGTCAGGCAACACACATACAAGTTGTGAGGTAGTAGTGGTAGTAATAGTAATAAAGTAACTGTATGTAGTGTAAGTCTATATGAAGTAAGAGCAATATGAACTGAACAGGTATGTAGAAGGTGGATGCGTATATTTATATGCATATAGCCAAGCCACGGCCACCTCACTACCAGAAACATTTATGCCAACTGTTGAATTCCGCTATTCCTGCCGCTGGCATGCATTTTTTCTCATATACGCACAAGTAGAAAGTGAAGTTTCAGTTTTAGCGAGGTAGACATAAGACAAGAGCAACTAGTAATCTACTAAAGAACCAGGCTCCTTTGTACATACAGAAGTAAAGCATCTACTGTACCTATACACAACATAGTGAACCACAAACCATAATCCACATTTCCTTTGGAAATCTATGTGGATGTGTTTTTAGTTTTTATGATAAACGCCTGCACAGTAAATTGCATGATGCCACATGAGACTGACGGTTGCATGAGACATCATTCGTATATTATCTGTATGCCTACGCTGTAAAGATAATGGCATGTGTTTTTGTGCGTATCCTTCTTAACAAAAAGATACGTAGTACACAAAGCACTTTACTTTTCGATTTTTCTTTTTCGTAGTAATACTAATTGTCGATACTCATCATTTAAAATTGCGTGGTTTCCAGAATTTTTGTACTAAACGCACCACATAAGTTTCACTAATTGTGTGTAGGTAGAATGAGTAAAATACTAATGCAATCATTTTGGCATTAAATTTTATAAATTAAAGTCTGAGTAAAGGTGAAGGTAATCCAGGATGCAGTATGCAGTGGCTTAACCTCTAAATAGAGTGAATTTAAGAAAAGGAATTTGAGGAAAGTTTCCCTATCGATCTTTATTAAGTACGATGAGAATGCGCCCAAAAGAAGGTAAGAATGTAGGTAGGTAGGTACTAGGCACATATTATTGTCCTCACCACAATTTAAATTCAGCACAATAATAACCAGGAAACGTGTTCATGTATATAAAGATTAAGTTGAAAATTAAGATTAAACTAAGTAGTAAAGTACAAGTGAGATTTGTTTCTTAATAAGGAAAAAATCTCATTGTACACACGAATTGCATTTGCATACATTCTTCTGATTACTAAACTTACAGCTCAACAATGTAAAAATTGTCGTCTCTTTACATGCAGTTCGTTACACAGGGACAGTTATAATAAAACATCCGTTCCATCAGAGAAAAGTTCGCGTTACTAAAACATTGAGTGAATTCAGTGTCCTGAAAACGTGCAAACTTTCTAATGGCGACTCCTTTCATTGTTCCATGCGACCCATTTCAGTTGATAGTAAATTCTATTTATAGTAGTGTACTTTTCAACCATGAAATTAAAAACGTAAGCTCCACACTTCACGATAGTGCGCTTCATAATAAGTGAAGACCATTTTACTAGATTCTCTTCTAGGTAGGTAAGTGTTACTGTTGTCTACGTTTGTAGTATAGATAGTGCAAGTACGTAATGTAACGGTACTACGTTCAATTGAGTGAAGATCTTTCATGTTGCCTTCATTCACAGCGTGTCAAGTTTGCTTTTGTTGGGTCTGCTACACCAATTCCTTTCGCCAATTCAAAATAGTACAACAAATACTACTAACATTTTTATGAAGCAATTTATTGCAGTAATTAGGTATAGTAGCATAATATCTGTAATTTATGTGTAGAAACGCTTTTAACTTAGGTGCATTTTATATCCTAGACCTTCTACTTAAGTATGTAAGTAAGAATGTAAATGTCAACAAACAAATAGTGAATGTTTCAGATAAAAGTAATTAACCCTTTAGTAGAAGTGCAGTGAACTGCAAAGTTTAGAGTGTAATATGAGACACCCAATCTGATTTCATTTACTAGAGAATGTTATGGAATAGTAATTGAGTTGAAGGGATACAATGCTTTGTAGTTTGTACTTTGTAAGTAGCAGGGAGATATTTAGTGAAAACAAGTTATAATATTTGCAATTAGTAGCTTCTTCATGTACAAAGTAGCAATAAGAAATTCCGTAGATGATCTTCCCATAAATTCTATATAATTGTAATGTACCTACTGTGTCTTAAGTAGGCGTAGATGCAACGTAGTCGTATTAGTAGTAGGTATATATTAGAATGAGTTGTTATAACTGAAGCGAAAGAAACATTGGGCTATGTCATGATGACCTAAAAACCAAACCATGCAGTAATTGCTGAAAAATTTTGTGCCATAATGTGCGGTTCAGGTGTGAATATGAATGGTTGCGCATAAATTGCATTTGAACGCTCTACTGATGAAGATACTACATACAGATATCAGAATTGTCTGTATTTTTATGATAACCATGCAAATGCATTTATATCATAAAAATACATTTTGTAAATGTCTCCTCATCATTTGTTGAGTTATCATACGAAAGTAAAGATTAGAAGACTGGTATTCTAGATGATTATATGATTTTTGGGAAAGATATGAGCTTAAAGAATGACAGTGTAATGTTCAAACCACAGGGTATCCATTTTACTACTATGTGATTTGATTTAGCGATTAACCCTATACGACCCAATGAATGTATGCGTTATGCGTTAGGGAGCATGAAATTGAAGACAAGTTTTATAGGGACTTTATTATTGGTATACCACATAACTAGTACTATATGTGAAACGAGTCTCAAATAATTTTTCGAAAACCAAAAATGTCATTTTTAATTACAATATCTCGTCAGTAAGCCAAATTAAGTAAGTTACAAAGAATTTGACTTGAGAAATGAACTCCGAATTTGGCTTGAAGTGAGGGGCAAATATCCATCGATCGGGACGTATAGGAGTAATCGCCAAATAAAATCAATTGTTACCAGTTAACAATGAGGCTCATTTTGAAAGAAATTCGGTTAACAAAGGCGGTTAGAAGTTTCCGTAGATTACTTCCCTTGTACAAGAATCTGATTTAAACATGCAGATCTAGGTCAATATTGTCGTATGGAGGATGATTATCAATTTACTAATGTTAATCTTTATTATTACCACAATAGTAGCATCTTAACATGGGATAACGTGTTCAAGCAGATAAAAATATCTCTAGTATAAGTAGCTTCCAAAGAAGCGAGAAAATTTACACTAGCGTTAGAAAAGACAATGTAAAATAATTATTATGAAATGAAACAGAACAAAATGAAACATCTGAATTTACGTCATGCTTATAGTTAGCGAGCTAATCATGACTGCTATTTTTTAGTAGTTGCCTCTGCAAGCAATCTGTAAAATATATCGTAAGTATCATAGAACTGTGTGATCTGATCTGATTCATATCGAATAAATATATAATATAAAAAGTAACACGGGTACATGCCAGTATATAAATGACATTTAATTTTTTACTCTTCGGTAAAATTTACCCCAATAATTATAACAGTAGATACTGCACAGCTAGGTACCATACGTTTAAGAGCATTTCTCTAACATCCCGTCTTTAAGGTGCATTTAATATGCATTAGCTTTGTAGACTCGTACTTAATGTAAACAATTATCATATAGAAAGCGTCGGCAAACATGAAATAGCGAAACAAACTGTCGCACATTGCTTTAGTAATGCTCATACTGACCCTCAGAAAACTTCCACAGGAGTGGAAAAGCGACTTAATTTGGTTTGTGATACTGATATATAGGTAACAAGAATCACAATCTTCCTTTACATAAAGATGCAAATCTTGTGTGAAGTACTTCGTTGAGTAAAAGTCGGAATATTGATTTAAGCAACTGAAAAAGCATTTGTATTAAACATTTTTAGATACGCCAATATTTTAAAATTTCCCTTTTTTGATTTGGGAAAACCAAAATTATAGGATAAGATAAGACTTCCACCGAAATGTTTCATTGAATCATTTCCCAGTTTGTGTCTAGGTATTTGATGACCAATTGTAAAGAAGTAGGCCTTATTACACATACTTGAAGGTGTTTGTTATGCACTTTATATGTATGCTGAAGCTCCCAATGTATTAAAAATTAACTACCGTCACTTGAGATTCGTGATTCGTTCAACCCTTCAAGAAAATTTGTAGATAGCCAATTTTACAGAGTCTGAGTATTTGTGTTGAGGTAGAAGAACTAACCCATTCTTTGTTTTACTGTGGGTTCCTTGGAAGAATTCGTCAATAAGTATGATACACAGGTAGGTTATTGAATTTAGCATAATAAAAGTGTATCCATTAGAAAACAGGTTTTCAGCAATTTGCCATGACCATGCTCTTGAGGACAAGATCTATATTCCAAATCCTTGACTTAAAGCATAATAGTCGACAGAACTGGTCTCAAAGTGTTATGTGAAACCAGGTTTAGTTCATAACTAGGCTGTACGAACCTGAAATCTTCCATAAGATGAAATTACGTAGGAAATGCATGGCATATCTTGCTATACCAATTCTTATACTAGAATTTAGTTGTTCGATAAGGTATCGTAGATTTTTTCTTCGTAGGCATTTGTTTCTCGGACATTTTTCTCTTTCATTTCACTGGGGCACTGTGTCAAACTGCTGTCAGCGTTTACAATTAGTACAACAGGGTCAATTTTTATGTTTCTGTCGCTGACTCGCCGTTGCGGTTCAAGCCAGATTGTATGGGTTACCAACTATATTCAATTAAGTCAGCTCAGCCCATTACTCATTCACCTGATCAACTGAAGAGAGAAACTAGGTTTTAGTTATGTATGAAATCGTGTGTGGACTTAATCACTTGTAATTGCACATACTATAATTATGATCTATATCAACGTGCATCCACTGCTGCTTTATGAAACAAAGACACTCCTTGTATTACAATTAGATATTATTACAGTTGGCCCTAATGTAAAATAACTCAAAAAAATGCTCATACTGATATGATAATTTACTTAACCATGAAATTTTTACTTGTCTTTGCAGATTGCCACAGTCAATGTCAAGTTCTCTGTCGAAAACTATGGGTGATTTGATTTCTTCCATAATTCGACGGGATTGCTCCGCGTACAGTTGCGGAGGACATTGGGTCGACCCAAGTATAGTAGACCAACCATCACCTCCAGCCAATCAGCCAAGATAATCGGGATAAGAAAATTAAGAGTGTTAACTGTTTCAAATTGTATTAACCCTTACATAGAAGACGCTGTCTGCAGAATTTGCCACATATACAATTACAATTACGACAAAGACCTTATATGTATTGTATGAATTTACATGAAAACAGTATAGTACCTATTTAAATTCTGCACTGACATGTCACAAATTACATAAAGTACCAAAATATTTTACTTTTAATAGGAGAGTGTTTGTTATTGTCATTGGGGCAGGCAAGTCAAAAAACTACGTGTGCATTCAAAGGGGTTTGAATGTAGACAATACAGATTTATAAATGTATTGTGTATAGGTACATGCAAATAAGTGCTGTTCATTTTGACCCTTTGAGATTGAAAGTAGGTGATTATGTTATGCATATGTTGTTACGTTTATAATGATTGAATCATTTGACTGATATATTAGTGTCCAATAATGAAGCATAACATTATAATGTCATTTAGTTTTAACTAGTATTTCCGGTGCCTTGTTTTGTTTGCATTTTTGTTTGTTACAGTTGAATGTTGTAGTAATTGTATAATGTAAGTTAAGCGCATATACTATAGAGATACTATTGTAGTTTGTTAAAGGTGCTGCCTATTAATCTTGCTCAGGTGAATTGTCTTAAGTGAATGGTTATTTTTGTTCATTGCATTTTCATGTATGGATGTTTCGAATGTGTGTCAAGTGAGCCATATGTATTTCTTTCAATTAATCATGGATGAACAGTTTTAAAATACAGTAATCAAATCATCCGAATAACTTTATTGGCATTAATCTGACCATAATGTGTACAACGAATACAAACGAATGCAACACAACGTAAACGTGTCTTGTCTACATGCAATACACATAATATTATCGTTTCGTGTAATTTTCATACAAAATAGCATGTAAGGATGTTGTTATTGTTGTTATAATATGTTAGTAGTGTAAATGTGTAATATAATATTATAATGTTGTACATACTATTTTGGACGTAAAGTAAAGTAATGGTTAATTAATTATTACTTGAAAATAGTAAACTGTTCTTTTGTTCACGAATCAACCACCTGCGTCTCATTCATTATAGAAGTCATTACGTTTGCACTTACACTCCCAAAAAATCATACATAAAAAATTAAAAGTGGCTTAACCATTTTTAACAATTTTTAATTGATATAACATTCTTATTATAACAATACTAATATGGATTTTTCTAAACTCAACACATCTTCTCCACACGTAAACTACATTACAAGATTACATGCAACATCCTTCGTAAAATCTGATCATGCTAATGAAACTGACATACTAATATAATATTTCTATTATTTTAATACACCTATAAGCGCCCGATTTTTAAGTAACTAATTACTTATAACTAAAGTGCTTAATAGTTAGTTTTACTGCAATTTATATTGTGTCTCTCTATACTTCTGAAATCTCGAATCGTCAGTCAGACACAATCACATAAGCTTACATACGTTATACCTTAAAATTAAATTGTAACTTACACACATCATCATGGTGTTCCATTTTTACTTATTTTTCTCTTTGAGAAAACATAAGAAATTTGACTGCAGGAACAATAACTCAAGCATCGGTACATTCATTACTAGTAGTTTAAAATTACCGTCTCCGACAATTTATTGGAATAAGCTTTTGGGACAAAAAAATCTTTTGGCTTCTCCAAAGTCTTATTTATACCAATAGGTACTTCATTTCATTGTGTCATGAAAAATAGTCTAGCATTATGTTTGTAAAATTTAATGTATTTCGAAACGCCATTCTATACCTTACAAATACAATAGAATCAAACTAATTCCTCCTTAACGGTTTACTTAGTTTATTTTTCGGTTTTTATTATAGATTTACACAAAACGAAACACTCTACCTACGCTGTCTATCCAATTTCAACATTTAAGATTGTGTTAAACATCAATATAATATTGTAGTGTCACATAAATTGTATATAGATACAGTTTAATCGTAAACAGTAATACATTGGTGTTGAGAGTTAAGTATTATTCACTTATGATGAGAATCTTTGACATAAAGATGTTTATGATTAGATAAATTGCATTACACTAAAGAAATTACATTTACTCTCAAATAATTGCAAGTTTACAACTGTTTTTTTAGTATTTTTAAGCATGTTAATTACTTACAGACCTAAATGAAAACTGTTCAATTCACACAATCGTATCTTAACTATACTCATTTCATGTCAAAGATTTTAGTGTCATAATATCATAATATACAGATCAGATGAAAATTAGTTCTTAAAATGACTGCGACCATAGAACTTTATTAAATTATATATTTACTATTTCTGAATCGTATGTTGTAGTATTTATTCTTATTCTAGTGCGTATTCTTATCGATCGATCCTATAATCCGTAATGTAATTATTCTAGTTAGTCATAGACAGTATCAGGTCAAAATGTATTGATTAGGTAAATAACTCGCACATAGGTAGTCATTTTAAGCGTGAATTTTCGACCATATACTGCTTTAACGGAAGGATATTTTATATCATTAATCATTATATATAGATACAACTGAAACACTCTTTAGTGATTCATATCATATCCAAATTGATTTTATTACTGGGTAATTATTTTGCTAGAGTCGCTTTGGGATTTGAAATCAGTTTTTTTTAAAACGCTGTACTTCCCACGTATACCCATACGTTACATAATTACATAAATTATGAACAGTAACATTGAACAGTTTAGCATAACTTCATATTTTAGTTTTCAGTAAACGCATTAGCATTTGGGGCATACATATTTTTAGACAAATCTTACAACGACACAAGAAAAATGTACCCAACTTTAACCGTCATTGTTGTTCTTGCTTAACCCTTGTGGTACGTTACATATTGGTGTTGGTTACATATTGTTTACGCATACCTATCTAATTAGACTAAAACGCTCGTATTATTCTTAGCCAACAATACGTAGTACTTACAATAATTACTTTATATACACCAAATATTACATTTGTATGTTACGAAATTCACGACACATAAATAAACATGATCTAATCTGCCTAATGAAATAACTGACCTAATGTTATTAGCATCCCCTTTCTACAGCCTATGAAATCCGCTTATTAGAGGTCTAATAAGATTATAATATTTTGTATATGTACATAATACACATTGCATACATACACACACTATTTATATCATTATACTTATCACACCCACAAAAAACTTTGCAACTAATTATTACTGTCTTGTGATTTTCTTGTTTTTTTGCAATTTCACAAATTCGTTACGGACTTCTATGTTGAGTTATATATTATACTGGTCAAGTTTACTAAAATGAATAATCTGATGTTTATGTACTATATCCATGTTCTACTTATTAAATTCTTAGCAAACAGAGACGCGCAAAATTACACACGCTTAATATGAATTATTTATTTTATGTATACAATAAGACCCTTATTATATAACTTGGCACGTCTCTCCGCTATTCTCTATCAAATTCCTATTTCACAAACTATAAGAATTTTAAAACATGAAATCGAGTGGGTCACTGCAATGTAGTGACGTAGTGTAATTGATGTATTTTTTCTGTCATTGAAGATGGTGCAGAGTGCAGTTGGAATAAAAAAGGAACTATCTGCAATTTCCTTGCATATATACAGTTGGTTATTGATTGATTCCGGTTACAGAGACATGTAACGCAGATTCCTGTCTGACAATCTATAAAATGACTCCCTTATTTACACAGGTGAATTGCAAACTGCATACTGCGAAGTAATGGTCTGTATCAACAGTTAGGTATATATATACTGTATCGTTGTTTGATGATAGAAATTTGAAATCGTTCTAAATTATGTCTTGCTAAATTACAATTTTTGAAGTCATTCGAAGTCTATTTTGCAATAGACATTTCAATAAGAATGCACAAAAGTATTTCTAGAAGATACTTAAGGGAGCTGTATTTTTATGTAGTTTAGTTTACATTTGATTAGCAGATAAGCACACGATGTCGTACTATCCGAATTACTACAACTTAGAAATGGCGTAACTGGAAATATTATGATTTTCAAATATTCTAACTGTAATTTGGTTAGATACTTTTTCTGTTTAATAGGCAATTAATTAATAACGGTAAGCTTTTACGAGGATTGTTAGATTTTCAAGTTTATGTTAAAGTAATCATTTACTAAAAGCTTTATTTCATACCTTCAATATTATTACTTTCAACTGTTATCACAAATTAATTAGTAATTCGAACGAATTTTCATTTTTTCATAGTGATTATTTACTGTCTGTACTATGGACACTTTACGATACAAAATTATATTTCACTGGATAGTTGTATAACGCACATTTCGTCACTACGTAGGTAGATACTTACAATCAGTTAAATAAGTCGAACGGCATAAATAGAGAAAAAAATTTAATATACAATCGAAACGATAATATGACACCCCAAATCAAACCGAAAGCAAACCACACCCGTATAATTGTACGCAATTTCCTACAAGTTTTATACCCATGAATACGTTTTAAAACGTAATTATAGCAGGTATTTCTTAAACGAAGCCCAGTTCAGCTATCTAATTACAGACGTCAATAGATGCGGGCATCAACAATTTACTATAATTTAAATTAATCACTTTTCGGTTGAGACTCAGGTGCAAAATTTACACCAATTTTTGGGGTTACTTTGATTGGTTCAATGTTGAGGGCTTCTGGATCTTGATTCGAAGAAATATTAGACTCATTATCACTTCCTGAATCACTGTCCCCGTCATCTGGATCGTACAATTCTTCAGCACCTTCAAATATGTACTGACGCGGGCGCCAGGATAGGTAGGAGTTTTCTAAAATTTTAAAAATTGATTTAATTGGTTAAAATTGTGTTAATTCGGTTAATTATTATTTCAGCTTATTATTATAAAATACCAAAAACTCCAAATTAAACAAGATTAAGTAAATCAATCGCATAATTCTTACCAGGCAGTCTTTCAGATATATTTTCATTGACTTTGGGCTCCCAACAGGATTTTAATGCTTGAATATCATGCTCCGATTGTGGAACCGGTATAGCATTATCAATAGCTTCAATTCCATCCTTAGGAAGTTTGTCAATTTCTTTGAGTTCAGTTTCAGATGATAAATCATTAAAATCCGATCCCATACTGCGACTAAGATGCGTTAGAATGTCATCGCAGTTTCCGAGTAATTCAACATCAAAGCGACAATGCGGTAACGATTCACGATTGATTAAAATCTGCGGTACTGATGGCGGAAGCATACCTAAATATATGAAAATAACATTAATATTTTTTCACAAAACTGATAAATATCAACATTAGTCTGAAGAAAATCCAGATTTAAGAAGGAAATTTAATTGATATGTCATACCTGGAATCAGTGAAACGGGTCGAACACGCAACGATGACCCTATCACCAATAAAAGATCGCAATCAGGTTTATCTGTCTGTAGATTGTTATGAAATTCGTCGGGCAAGTCTTCTCCAAAGAAAACTATGTCAGGTTTCAATACTGGGGGGAGCTGTACTGATTCGATAGGGGGGTAATAATCTTCATCCTCATCAAATGAATCTCTCCTCTCCGAAAGACTTTCCTGTTGAGATGATGTTGGGGCTGCTTCTTCTCCCAAAGGAAACTGAATTTGACTGATCTCCTCCGGTGTAGAACATTTTGTACAAAAAGGAACTTCTCCAGATAACACTTTTTCTTTGATATCTTCTGCCATAACTCTATCCCTGCAGCGGATGCAAGTAGCGGTTGCAAATGATCCTATTATTATTAAAAATAAATTCAATGAGTTTGCTGTTCACTGTTCACTTAATGCTAAAAAACAAAGCAGCAAAATTAATACAACATTTTTCTATTATAAATTGTTGCTTACCGTGACACATCGTCACACATTCAATACCAGCAATTTTTTCAAGTGTGTCTATATTTTGTGAATAGTTTCGAAGCAGTTGACCTCGCCCCTCAAGCTTTCTGATGAACTTATGAGATAGAGATGGTTCAAACTGGCCAGGATACAGTTCTTTAGCTGTGAGGAAAAACGGACGAGGATCTCTACGAAATAATCGTATGTCAAAAATACTTTGTGGGTCTCGCAGATCAGGAAAAATCTTCGAAACTCTTGAATACAGTCCATCCTTTGATCGAAAATCTGGTATGCCGCAGGAAACGGAGATACCAGCTCCGGTAAGCACTAGTATCTTCTTCGAGCATCTACACAAAAATAATAATTCGTTTAATTCGTTAGTTGACATTTTTAGCCATATATAAAATAAATACTACTTGTAACATACTATACAATTAATTTACTGTGAAAATGCAAATAAATAGATATATGAATTAAAAGTGTGATAAGCAACTTCTTCAAAAAAGTACCATTAAATTCATTTTATGTTGGGGCAAAGTCTGACATACCGTAACAATCTAGCAGCATCGCTAATAGTAGTTACATGGCGAAGACGCTGTCGTGGGGGTGCAAACTCTGGCCCCGAAAGTAACAATGCCAAAAAATGTTGAAGATGTGCGTCATTTGGATTGTTTCTGAACTGGGAGAGAAATCTTTGCATCATAATAGTTCTGGAAGAGCTTCCGGCTATTTCTGGGTTTGAAAATATTTCGCCCCAAGTGTCCTCCGATGAGTTAATTCCACTGGCCGATGAGCTTGAGCGACTGCTGCTGGTAGTGCTACTACCATTAAAAGCGTCAAGGTTAGAAGATATTAATTTTTCGACACTTTTATCTTCAACTGCGTCTTTGTCGTCGTCTTCGTCGTCTCCAGCTTGATCGGGTAGCTCACAGTCAGTGTGAAGAGACAATGTATCTATTGAAGTTGTCCTTACACTTCCACAGAGAGGATGGTTAGCGTCTTCAAATAATTGTGCTGCTTGTCCTACATAAAATATACAAACATAAAATAATTAATTCAAAATTTGTTAATGTACCTATGCATAATGTAAACTGCGTAGTGAGTTACAAATTATAAATGTAGCGTTGAATGTAAAACTATAATAAAAGTTAATGTGTATTTTATGAAGTACTTACTAAACTGGTCATTAACAATTTATATTTAAATGAATAAAGCAACAAAATACCTAAAAATTACGGTTAAAACTTAAAAACTATAATAAAGACAATGACCCTGGTACTAAACTTCCTTTTTGGACTTGGAGGAATCGGATTTAGGTTGAGGATACGAAGACATGAGATTTTTGGGACATTTGAGATGAGACAAATAATTAATTGTGAAGGTTATCACCAAGTGCAAAGTAGAAGCTCATACGTAATCTACCGGAGAAATATAAACTACTCAGCTCTTGCGTCAGCACAATTCTAAGTTTAGCTCGCAAGTTGCTGATTGGCTTAGACTGAAAATCACACGACAACGCTTAGACGAATAAAAACGGAGAAGAAAGGCGTGCTTACCGTCCACACTGAAGAATGATGACACCTCTGGGACGCCATTTTCTAATTCTTCAGACTTGCTGCTTGCAGATAACTCTCCGAACCCGGAGTCTGCCACAAGAAGGGGATCTTCAACACTGAGGTCAGAGGCAAAGCGTATGCACCGCTTTTTACGTTCCGGTTCAGCCGTTTCAGAAACGCTGCTGCAAATTTGATGAAAATTACGAGAATGTTGTGAACCCTGCCCAATCTCACTGGCGTCCATGATGGTTTTGTGCTGTTTTCCCTATCTCCTCTGTATATTTTGCTCTCTCGTCGCCGTTGCTGCAGTTGGAAAATCTAACGAGGACAGGTTGGTCTCGCAGACGAGCTAGGGAACAGCAGACAGAGCACAGTGAGAGGAGAAGAAATGAGAAATTCTAGTAGCCACTGCCACACTCGCTGAAGACTGGAGTAGTTGAGTGGGGACCTTGCGTTTGGTTTAGTGCTATTTCGTATTCTTCCGTATTCTCTCGCTGCCTTTTGTTCTCATACTCAACTCTACCAAATGCCTTACGTTTCAGGCTGCAAAGCAGGCAGCTCGCAATGTTCTTGTGCATGTTCTTCGTTGGGACTTTGGGAGGTTTGGCTTCACTTCTTGTTGGTTGGAGTTGGGGCTTCAGCAATACTTATACTACGTCAGTTTCCAATGCTATGCTGCACGTACGTATAGTCAAAAGCATCAGTTTCTTATAACAGGCAGCAGGCGATCGATGCACTTTTGACGTTGCGTTATGACGCTCGAGGGAACGACCATACCTTGCGTTGACAATAAAGGGGGAGAAATAAGTAAATTTTAATGGTATTGAGATTATTGATGAAAAGAATGTTCATTCTATTAGTAAAAGTTAGTAAATGAGTTATTTTAAATTTTAGTAAAACCTTCGAATGCGAGGCATTTTTACACGAAGGTTGGTGCCCCTACTATGGTAAATTGTTAAATGGGGTTTTCTGTAAAATTACTACTCATTAATTACTTATTTACTTTCATTAGCTTAGATTTGTATTAAAATGTTAAGTACAATCCTTCTAAGCACTATAAACGATAAAAATATGAATTTGATAATTTGACTCTTTGAATCGATGTTATCTACATGAGGGTTTAATTTATTTTAAGAACTCACGACGTACTACGAATATTACAAGTAAAATTATTTCCATTCAGATCAATTGGTTCAGAAAGTGAACAATTAATAATTTTCTCTCGAATTAATTTGAAAATAAGAACTCAATGTAAATACTTTTCTCGATTGTAGTTGAATTTGACGAAATTGAAGGTGGCGAAATTGAAAACGACGAAATTGAATTTGGCGAAATC
>JABASD010002730.1:0-24406 GCA_019776165.1 Pogonognathellus flavescens
CTTGCACCTGAACCCAGAGATACGAACAACAACTTGTATTTCTTATTGTCATGTAATGGGAGACCAGCACTTATGTATTGATACTTATGATGACAATAAATTCACCATTCATTCATTCATACAAATTTTACATATTTGGTTCCATACCCTGGTGGAAAAACATCACGCTCCTGCTACACACAGAGTACCCAAAAATCCAGGATAGGAATAATACAGGGCAGGATAGAAATAATCCAGGGTAGGATAGGATAATCTAGGAAATCCGAAATTATTTCCTTATATGAAAAAATAAGCAAAAAATTGAAAAAATTGCAAGAAAACGTGGTTTGCAAATTTTTCCAATTGGGGTTTACGACCAATAAATCGGGGGAGTGTTTTAGAATCATCGGGAGATTTTTCTAGGCATAACGGGAGAAAAAGTTTATTTCACCAGCGTATGGTTCTGTGTAAGTTTAGAAATATCAATGCAACCCTTCTTACATTACCAAGCTTCTTTCTATATGTAAAACTTTGTTTCATTCATTTATTTACCCATTCATTGAATATTGCCTTGCTTAGGTTCGTATTGTTACATTTTCATTGTACGCTGCATCATTGAAATCGACTATTTGTTTAAATGAGTTTTATGACCTAGTAGATCCTTTGTGGGGGATGCAAGTTATGAATGAACATTCAAAGTGCATATAATTATGAGTACTATAACGAGCTACATAATGCATTAACAATGACATTACACTTTTTAATGGACAATAATATTACTTATAGATTCTCCAAGAGAAAATGTTAAACAAAGACAATGGGTCTTTAAAATGCTCGCATCTTTTATTGGTTTATACAATGCAAGTGTTTACAAAATCACTCTTAAGTTTAAACTCTGCCTGTCTTAGCAGTTTCTACGGTTAAGGCTTTC
The DNA here is from genome assembly GCA_019776165.1 of Pogonognathellus flavescens. NCBI lineage: Eukaryota > Metazoa > Arthropoda > Collembola > Entomobryomorpha > Tomoceridae > Pogonognathellus > Pogonognathellus flavescens. The sequence goes on from JABASD010002730.1 coordinate 911, forward strand.
CTTACTCGTTTTGTTTCACTATTTGGTTTGCTCAGTCGTCAGTGGAGTGGTAATGAACCGAAAAGCAAAGCAAACAGAGGGCTCGGCTACGTCCAGCTGTTTAATTGTCTTTAGCTGCATTCAACAGCTTAGGCGTATTACAGATTTCTTTATTGCAATTCAGGGATAAACACACAGAGCAAAGGTTTTATGTGTATTGTGTCTAATTTCAATTTTACTGTGTAGTAGTAGCTTCCCAAGTGCATAAATTCTACTCTCGGCGCGGTTTACACGGAAAATGTATAAACGGGAGAATTATTTTTGTCTATGTACCTTAAGAGAAGTTTATGGTTACATGAATTAGAGACTGAAGTGCATTCGTCATTGCGTACGTGCATTTAAAGCATTTGAAACATGCAGACGCATGATGTCGTGTGACAATATGCTAAATTACCGCACACAAAGGGCAAATATCCGAAACGCACCGAATTCAATAAGACACAGCAACTGTTATGTTAACTTCTCTTGGCAAAATCATTAACTGTCACATTAAAGCTTGTAAAAAGCTTTGCTAACAATTTTTTTCCACTCGTGTGCAAAGAAATTGGCAAGTCTGCATGTAGTTTCTTCGGAACATGTGATTCTGCCATCCCATCACTTTGCGCTGAGTTATAATACACAGTAAGCCGAATGGAACAAAAATATACAAACTGTACACCGAGGCAGGATACGAAATGGTGCGAGAAAGCTGTAATCAGGATTACATTTATGTTAAGTGTACAATCTTAAGTATTTTGATAAGTACATGCTTCAGTAAACTACACCTTAACTATTGCCTATTACATACCCACACATTTTTCTCCTTGTATACAACATCTCCTATATAGAGATAAGTCACCCTATATATACTATAACCCTAAAGAGAGTGAATTGCTATAGACTTTTGGAATCTGCCAAGATTTTTTTCCTGTGTGAGCTTTTGACGCGATCTGATCCAGAATGTGAATTCATTACATTACAAAGTCAATGGTAAGTTGTGTGGCTAAAATAAGAGCCGGTTAAATTGCGGGGATCTCGTATGTTGTCGTATGTATATTGACTTGGCTGGTTTCTTCGTCTTGTTCTGGCCTGCTCTATTGTTTTCAACTGTTGTATGCAGTGGTGGGTAGTAAGTAGTTGAGGAGACTGGGAGTCTAGTAGAAAGACCGATAAGTAAAGAGCACTGACAGCTTGATTTAGTCTTCTGTTTAGTTTTTAGGTGGTGCATTCGACGAAGCGGAATCGAGAAGTCCGATATCATGAAGGATGGATGACTGACGACGCCAGTGGTAATCAATCTTGGTGAGATCCCAGACCGCGGAACATACCAACTCACAAGTCGTCTTCTCTAAGTCTCAAGCCATGATGATGCTCAGCCAAGGAAACAGAGGAGAAGAAAATGCTTGTATACAGACTAATAGCACAGACGAACAAGAACAATAGCTTTTTGTACTTGAAAAACTGAGAAAAAGACTCCTGCTGCATGAAAACGCTAACATCCCTCAGCAGAATTCACCCGCGATCAGTCGTCGTCCTGTATAAAGACTCAGACGAGAAAAACAAGACGGGTAGTTCCAGTAGACACCCGCTTTTAGCATACTAGAAGCTTTTTCTTACATACATATCTTTTAGTTTAGTCTCCACTTTTCTTACCCTTTTACTAATCCACTCACAATCAGTCAGTTATTGTTTGATGCCCGCTTTTATACATTTTTCACCCTTTTTACAGATATTACCGGGAAAAGCCAATGTACTGTGTGCTACATTGTACTTAGGAAAGTAGAACAACTTTTATTCTTACCTACTACTCCCTATTGGAATAATACCAATATGACGGTATGATATATGTAGTATAGGCCTATGGTAAAATACTACGAATATGCAGACAGTGTGCTACTTTATTATGAATTTCGAGGAAGATGTATTTACAGTGTGAATACAAAAGTAGCTTTTGTGTGAAAAGGCATTGGGAGGGAAGCGTGGTATGTTTTTTAAGCCTATGGAGTCTCACTTTTGTGTGAGTAAGAGGGAATTTTTGCAAGAGTAATTGTATTTGCATGATTTTTTAATATTTGAAAGCTGAAACTGTTATCAGCTTACATTACACAGGGATGGTGGTGTGTATGGAGCTGTTCAAGGCGCATCTGCCTCATGTTTTGCAAAAATGCATCTGGCAGAAGAAACTCCAGTGAAGATATCTTTTCCCTTGTATAGTACTCCAGCAGTGTTCGTACTCTAGAACATTTTGGAGATTGCAAAAACTTGCACGTAGTAAAAATAGTAGTGTGATTCTTCTGCTGGAGGGTAAAAAGTGTAAACGTTAAGAATTGATATCATTTGCTGTGTAGTAGAGTACGATACGAATGTATAAAATAATGCAAAATAATGTTTTTCCTAGGAGTGAAATTGTATCTCCGTGGGCCCAAGCCAATGATGATGTGATAACATCTTTGTATACGTAAAAAACAAAACAGTATGCTGAAATTTGCTGAAGATGTGACACATATTATTATACAGAATGCATAAACACATTTAGTAGTGCAAAAAGGTTATTCGCAATGACTGCTTAAACTATAGTCTCAAAATGTGATACAATGCAGCGTAATGATAGAGAGACCCACCAGATTCAGTTCTGTTGACTCTTCTCCGATTTCCAAGAACCTTACTCAAGTTTAATAATGTAGATGAAATTTGCAGATGCCGTGATTATACTCTCGGATCCATTCAAATTGCAGACACAAAAGAAAAGCTAAGCTTATGTCATGTCTATGCATTTTAGACCTCCAGTAAGTGCTTAACTGTATTATGGTAGGTATAGTAGGTACTAGTACTACAATTTTCATATTTTAATATCTTTATAAGGAATTTGCAATATTTCATTACATTGACATTGCTTATAAGTACTTCCATCATAGACGTAGCGAGGGAGGGTACCAGGGGCCGGGCTCCCGTATTGGAATTGGAACTTTTACACTATAGATATCTCAGGGAAACCCAAAAATGTCTCACAAATGCCAAAAATCACAAAAGAATTTGATCTACGAACGAATTTACTGTTCTATTACTTGATGTTTGCCTCAATTTTGCGGGTGAAATTTTCGCGTATCCAAAATCCGTTATACTGATGGAAAAAAAACTTGAGAAAATCCTAGAAAATTTTATGTTTTTACGTGATTAGTATATTGTTTGTCCACAAAATCGAGATATTATGATCATGCATTACAAAGAAATTCATCACCAGGATAGCGGATGAAAAAATCTATACATGTCTTCCCGCTATCTTGCTGATCAATTTCTTTGTGATGCATGAAAACTTCTCGATTTTGTGGACAAAAAATATGTTAATCATGTAAAAGCAAAAAAATCTCAAATCTAGGATTTTCCCAATTTCCCCCAAAGATAACAAGCGAAAATTTTGCGGTATTCTAGATCGCAGGATTTGGACCCCACTGATTTCTGCCTGGCTACGTCCATGGTGTATGTTATCTAATATACCAATGCCAGCATTGAGTCAAACCTTGGAAAACGCACATGTATGTAATATGTAGTCTGGCTTTAGTTACACATATCTATAGCTATGTAGTTATATCATGTTACGCATAGTACTAAAAGCACGCTATAGAATGTCTTGTAATGGAAACAATATAATATTTATATACGTGAATTAATTTACGTCGCAATATTTTTGTTGACAGTTAGGATCATTTGAGAAACTGTTATCGTGAGTTTTAAGAGAATATTTTTGCAAGCTCACGATCATCATTTTTTGCTTTGCTTTGGTTTTTCCTCGTTTCACTTTGTGAAAGTGGAGTATATTATCCCACATCTGTGTCCACAGCAATCCTGAGTCGGTATAGTGGGCCCTACGGATACAATACTTTGTTCTATGTATGCAGAACGTTGTACTAGCAGATTATTTGCGTATGTTTTACTACGATTTGGATTTCCTCGTAGTCTTGGCTGCTAAAGAACAGATATACGGTGTAGTACATAAGTGGAATGACCTACGACATGAATAAAAGCAAAGTACTGAATTGTATGCATCAGATTTGATTTTTTCTGTGGGTAATTTGGGTGGATTTCTATGGAAAGAGAGGTCGATCAACGGTCAGAGAGCCCACATGTCTCATCTATCTTAGTATAACTACTTAGTTGAGTGAGTTTTTCTTGCTGAAAGCTTTATTCACATTTGGGTCGCTTCAATAACAAAGTATCTCGGGAAAAGGGAAAAAACACAAAGGAGGAAACACTACATAAGAAAAGCAACCATTAGAGAATTGTTTCGACCATTGAGCGCATAGCTCAGTCTACAGATAACTCAATATTTGTTTAAAAGACATTTTTCCTTTCTCGAATAAAATATACTGCAAAATACACACCAAATAATCTCAAACAACATCTCCCTGCACTTATGTACCAACTTTCTCAAATTCCCTCCGTTCATTTCTGTTTCTCTCTCTCTCAATGCAAATACCTACTACCTACAATATAAATTACAATTAACATTTCCATAGCACACCAAAAGTTTCCTCATGTCTTCTCCCCCCTTTGCTTGTGACTTTATTACAAAGAGAGCTCTATAAAGCTACCTATATAAAATATTTTAGATTTGTAGCTTTAAGCTTACTGTAAAATCCACTGTGCACACCTTGTTATTTCTTTAGTGTCATTTCATGCCTCCTTTGCAATAAATTGTCGTGCTTCATAAACCAGGCAGAGCTACTGTGTTGAATTCATTTGTATATGTCTGTATATTTAGAGGTGCAGAATCCTGTATCTAATAAACTGCTACTTTATTAGCGGTGTGGTGGCTGATGTGCCTTGCCGAAACTTTGTTTCATTTTCATTCTCCCAGCTCTAAAAACTGCTTCCAATTCAAATCACGTCTCTCAGTTGTTATTTACGGATTTGCAAAGTGCAACTTTACATGACTGCATATCTCGCCACTTTTTCATTTTTCTATTGCTGGCAAATCAAATCTGTCTCGAGGTCTTGTGTATGTGTGCATAAATATTATCAAAGCAAGAAGCAAATCTGCAAGTTCATGACTTGTAACTTCATGTTGTTGCTGTTTTGGTTTTCATGTGCATCGTTCGTATGCCTCTGGCATACACAAAACTATAAATGTCGCTCCTCCGTGCTGTTCGCTGCAGCAAAACCAAAACACAAAGTCAACTTCTTAAAACTTCATATAGTGAGAGAATGCAATATTATATACCTATACTGAATGCTTTGCTTTTAATGTAACGCTATATAGTAATGGTGTTCGAGTGTATTAATGTGCATGGCTACTTTGTATGGGAGTATAACATTGTGATGAGGTCACAGTCATTAGCATAGTGTCAGCATGCACAAACTCCCAGTTCATACAGATAAAGAAACATTTCTATACGAGTTGTACACACAGAGAGAGAGGAAAGGTTACTTACAAATGCAAACACGCATACAAAACGTATACAAGCGACTTACTGGGATTAAAGATGCATTCTCTCTCTCTCTCTGTGTAATATTGTAGTATGTGTTTTATATACACGTCTAATTTACTTGGTAAGTGTATAGCTATGCTTTGCCTGGCTGGGAATATGGAAACTATACACAGGACAATAAACAATTCATGCGATTTGCATTTTTGTTGACTGACTACGGTACGCACATGTAAATGTGTAGAGTGTAGATGTCAAGAATGTAACTGGCTTTTGCGTTCACACTACTTAGAAGCTAAACTACCGAGTTCGAGAGTGGAGTGCTATGCTATACATGTTTATATATTTTTATATGTAAATAGGTACACAACTTGATAGGAATCTGGTCTATATATAATATTCTGTTATATATATATAACTAGTTCACTATATACAGCATTTATGCTAAAACAACGCTGTACTACAGTACGAGCTATGATATTATGTTGACTGTGAATTCTATTTTTAAGAAAAGGTAAGTATATATAACCTGAAATAAATTCAATCAGTCCATTGTACTTGAAATCAATTCATTTTTACGTGTAACAGACAGGCAATTAAATAGTTTCTTGAACTTTGTTAGTTGGATTGTTTTTTTGGACTTTTTTGAAGGAAGGAACATTCGTACATTACTTATTCTTAAAAGCTGTTATTGACATATTCGTGAATATGTTGAGTGCTGCTACTCAATGTTAGAAAAGTTTACTTTACTTTTTATATGGTCAGTTTGCACTCAATTAAATAGGTAGTTATTCTCACACTGTGTTCAAATACAATAGCCTATGTACTTCGGGTTTCAAATACACAGATAATTCTTTTCAACTAAAAGTATTTACGTACTTCGTACTACGCATTGTGTTTTAATGTTGCTTGCTAAAAGTACAAGACACAACACACCAATTAAAACTCACGAGTAATTTTTTAGTAAAAATGTCATTTGTAAATGTTTCAACAATCCAAGTATGCTTTCAGAATGACCATCTCATTCTACAACACATTTACGGAAGTTGTTAAGCATTCCCAAATCTATAAAATTGAGCCCCTGTTATTTTTAAAATTTTTATTCTGTCGAACTGCGTTCAGAATTGATGATGAGCAATATCGGTTCTCGCTAAGCTACTTTTTTATTCATCCGGGGTATGTAATAGTACTTAATTGAAGCGTTATATTATAGTGAAGGTATAATTATTCAAGTGTACGGAAGAAGATGTTATTTAGAATCAGTCTCAGAATAGACATAAAATGTTATTTAGAATTTAGAGTATTACAATTTTTTGCAAATTTCTACCTATTTGTATTATGATGTGTAAATTTATAAGTATGGAAAAATATGTAAATAGTAAATACATTGTACATGTAAAAAATCTGATTTAAAAATAATCAAAACAAAATATTTTCGTGAATATTGGTATCAACTGCCTACTGTATGTTTTATGTGCAATAGTTGACTTTGTATTAATGCTTTACATACGAATGTGTTCAGAAGATTACGGTGTTAAAATATTATCTGTATAGAATTTCCATTTGAAGTAATTAATGTTTGTGTGTGCACTTGGAATTAGCTTTGGCAATAGATTTGCCGTGTCGGTCTCACGTAGATTGCGTTAAGGTTGATGTTAGTGGTTTAGTTTATGAAATTGTCGCTGTCGCTTTTGTTGACTTTAAGTGTATGGGTTTTGGCCCATCTGTCCCATCTTAAACAACATTTAATGTCATTAAACGTCAGTTGGGTTGGCACTCACAGTCGCTCATTGGTGATTCGTATGTTTTGTTGAATGGGTTTTTAATATAGTGTACAAGTTAATACACACTGGAACAGAAATTGACTGCTTTCGTGGGTGTAACAAACGTAAAGCATGCAAAGCAACACATGTGTGGAATATAAACAAGCTAGTGCTTTAAGTGGGGAATGGTTTACGAGTTCTGTGTGCGTGTAGTAACGGTGTGGTGTAGCGCTGTTCGTGTAAATTGTAAATGTAAGTGTGTTCTGTGTAAAAGTATTCAAGCGAGAGTGAAAATGATGTTGTTGTATCATCCTGATTATACTTGGCACTACAATAATAAATGTAACTAGAGCTACGTGTCACCAGTAGAAAAAAGAACTAGATTTTCCAGAATTTATGTGTAATTCACTTTCAGCCAGAATATATACAGATTCATATCTCGGCTATTTTTCTTTGATTACCATTCATTTCTTCTATTTCAATCATAGCTATCATTTTCACACGGTGGCTGTTCCACAGAGAAGTAGTGTCATCAATATTATGTACAGGAATTTTAAAATACAACACAGACTCGTATAACGAGTACATCACTATGTACAAATATTATTATGTGAATTCTGAATCGCTTCTCATTTCACTAACCATTATTTTCTTTTAAGTATGCATTGTTGCTCTATCCTGTTTTCCTGCTCTCTGGACTCTACTACAATTCCATATTTTTTCATTCAACAAAACCATAGCTCCTATATTGTACTTTACATTTTATACAAAGCTAAAGCTATGTGAGTTAGAGCTAAATTGGTATACTACTAGTAGTAGTAGAGATACACTAAAATTTCTACTAGAATATTATCATACTAGTAGAGTAACACTCCTTTGCCTTGCTACGAAGACAGTTGAGACTTGAGACTCTGGAAGAATGTAGAAATAAATATAAAAGATATTAGCAGAGACTTGGATAGTTTTGAACATTTAACAACACAGTTGAAGTTGTGTAGCTTTACTTTAAGTCAACTAATGTCTTTTTCGGTTCACTCATCTTCAGTTCATTCGTTTGCTTTCGTATTCTCTCATCCCATCCCGTCTTCCTGTAAAAATAACAAAAACCGTGAGAATCTGACTTTTGGAGAGCATAAGAGAAATCCAAGAAAAACAAACAAAACAAAAAATCACTTCACATCGCGTCTACTTCGCTAGACTCTCTGTGTATGTCTGTGTGTTTGTGTGGACAGCTCTTATCTCACTATACTAGTAGTATCTCTACATAAACTTGTACACTTGCTACATTCTACACTACACACACTCAAACTGGTTTTCTATTAGATGTAGTAGTAGTATCGTACAAAAGAATAAATATAATAATATCCAGCATGTCTTTACTAACAAGCTCTGCTCGTTCTCTGGTGGTGGACTCCCGAGTTTTTTCAAGTATAGAGCTATGCTATTGACTTTCGTTTGAAATCACTTGAATTTCATTTATGAAAACAACATCCCTGGAAACCAATACAATCATTTCACTCACTTTTGCAAATTGAAATACAAATACAGCCATACAAAGATACACAAGTAGCCATAGCCTTTTCAAACGTCCCTATATGTACAAGTATATACCTATACAATTGCAAACATCAACATAAAATGTACAAAGATATACCTACACTACAAAGCTTTTCTATTATGTTCTACATGGAAAACAGAAGCTTTATAGAAGTAGAAACAGTGAAGATTCTCCAATTGCACAGTTCGTTTGGTTTTAGAGAGAGAGACGAGCTCATAGCTAATTAAAGTTTGCCTATAACACAAAGCGTTGTAGTAACTAATGATCTATGCACCAAAAAGCACTCTTGTCCCATGTAATATTTATTGCCCGTGCAATTTCCTTTTGTGATTATAATTCCCTTATTGAATCATTGTTGGAGAATCGCGTACTCTCGACGTATACACTACAATGACACTGCAGGGTAAATTACTGGATTGTAGGTGGTTCGCTTATATATTTGCAGCACTTTTACCAAATTACGTTGTTCAGTAGTCATAGACTCCAGCTCTGTCTGTATAAATGTTTTAGGGCTGTGTCTGTGTGTGTGGTGTGTGAAAGCATCCGAATTTTATATGTACAAGATGAAAAAACGAGTAGCTAAACATACCCAGCCGTATAGCTAGTTGCTTTATATTCGAAATTGTAATCTGTGCGGTCATCTGTAAAGTTATAATGTATTTTCAAATAGTGTAATACAATTTTGGTAAGTGAAGCTTTTAAGTGCACTGTATAATACATACACGTTGTTTGGGAGAATGATGCATGATGAATGTTGCAATGTATACAACGTGTATAGTATAAGTAAGTACACTTGTAAATGTATCCGGTGTGCTGAGTAGAATACTATACGAAGCTGAATAATTGTTGTAGTAGTTGTAGTAGAAGTACGTGTATTACATCGCATTGCTTGTCATTTTATTTTATCTGGTGCTTATGTTGGTTTGTGATGTAATGCGATGTTTTGTTATGTTATGGGACATGTACTTATAAGTCCAAGTGCAATTTTAGCAGTCTACAGTAAATTCCCTGGTGCAAACCTCCGTGTATGATTTAGGCATGGACAGATGAGCACTGTCAACACAAAACAGACGTGTTCAACTCTTTCTGTTGTAATATGCACTCCATTTCCAACCAATGTCCACACAACTTGCACTTTTTTCCGCTTTGCAACACACAGAAAGTACTAGAAAGTATCACAGAGTTCCCTGTGTGTGCAATGCTTATAATTCACTCTCTCTGAGATTTAGAATTCATCATATTACTACAGATACGTTGTGTTGTGTATGTAAGCTTGTGTATGTCTCCAGTCGAGTTTTTCAAAATATTTTCATTGCCATTCCATTTCTCGTTTGTGTGTGCCCGTCGTCGTCGCATTGGTGTATATTTGTAGAAAAAGGTCAAGTTACTCATTGAGAATAAATACTGGTAGAGTGTCTGGTTGGGTTATACAATATGTACGAATAGGTCTACGTTGAATGGTAACGTTCTGCGAGCGACATAAGCAAATATTTGTGAAATATAAAAAACCCACGTGTGCAGTTGCATTCTCTCCTACTAGTTGTTGTATGTTCAATGTTATGTAGTTGTAGTTGTAAAAGAATTGGTAAAAACTCGGGATACAAATAAATAGTATGTGTGTTGACTCAAAGGGAGTTCCTATTACTTTGTTGAACATTGAATGCCTACCTACAGTATAGGTTCAGTTCATACACCTTATTCTTCTTCATAAAATAAGGAATAATTTATAGTGTACGCTACACACGTACGCGTACAAACAAATACTACATGATTCTTGTTTTGTCTGTTGTTGTCTTGTTTAGCGAGTTCGTTTGAAAGTAGTTTGTCGAATCCAATGTGTAATTAGCAGTCATTTGAATTGGTACTGTGCTTCCATAACGAAACTCTTTTCTCCATAGTATATACACAGTACACATCATACAACCTTCTAATTGAAGACTAAAATCTATCAAGCAAAACTTAAATAGTACGTAGATACGTATGTAGTAATCACGCTCTATGTGTGTTTATCTCGGGCATTTTTAGTTTCGATTTTTCTCAATCACATCATTACATTTAATACACACTGAATGACATTTACGATTACTATTACTCTCTCAATTAAGGTAAAAGTAGAGATTTCCGAGATACGCACGTTGATTGTACGCTTGGCAAAGGAAAGGATTTTATTACTTCATTTCAAAGGGATTTATTGCCATGATAAATTAAATCCTCTGACCGGAAAAACGCAAATGGTACTCGTACACCGTAACCGTGAAGATTCATCTGATTATCCCACATGTAATGTTTAATGCCTATTACGTGCATTGTTGTTTTTGTCGGGGGAGTTGTTGTTCTGGCTCGTTGTTGTGCAACAACCTATGTAATAGTACACCCTTACACATACGTACATACATAAATACATCCTTAATCTTCAAATGTGTAGAATATACATGAATCTTCTAATGAAATGCGTAAATGCATTTTATACGTATATAGAGAGGGTGCTTGTGGTTGCACACATTATAATAGTCTCCGCCAATTTTCCTTTCATTACGTTAGATTAGAATGCTTCTTCCATGCAAGAGTTATACTAATAAGTAGCGTGGGTTAACTTATTTGTGTTACTGGATATTTAATAAATCCTTATTCAGTAGCGCTAATTCCCAGAGGGCATGTTTCAATGGAAATTGTAGGTTACAGCACATCCATGTCATTAAAATCATTAACTTTTCCTTAATTATTCTTACGTTATTTCTCACCAGCTTAACTCTCAACAACCAATTTCTACTCTTTGCTTGTAAAATTCAGTTTAATGTCTAAGCTCGTCTTTTCCATGCTGAGCATCCTGTTTTTACAATAAACTTCATCATATTTCTCGCCTTCTCTCAACTCAAATTCACACGTTTCCTGTGTACGCAACCAAGTTTGATTTGTATGGGTATTCTATACATTTTGCTCAGATTTAATTCATTTCTTATACGTGTTCTCTGATGTTCAATCATTCATAATAATCATTTTTATACTAATCTCTACAATCAAGTACATGTACCTGATTTTCCTTGAAATTGAATATTATTCCTTTGTAAAATCTAGTTCTTTAATCAACTTTTTTTAAGTTAAGGAAGAAATAACCCATCTACATTACAATTTCTCAAGATACTTCATTAACTTTGAAGTTTACATTGTGTTTTCTTGTTTTCATCATATCCCCAACAAAACATTATGGTCGAATTTAACCATTTTTTATTATTTCCTTGATCTAAACATTTTTCTTTTCAATTAATTCTTTGCAGATGAATAAGTGTTATCACGAATTCCGCAAAACTATTGCAATAATTTAATTATGACTTCAAAAACAGATAATAGTAATGCATTATTGAATGCTTCCACGCAGTTCCTATTTTTAGCCCAAAAAAGCCAGTGTGTCTGTGAAATCTGTGAATCGGTAAGGAATTCAGATTAGTTGACTTTAAATTGAATTTTGTATGATTAGGTACATTCGGGTGATTTGACTGCACACGCTACCTAAAAACACAGTGAACTCTGTGTATGTGTAAAAAACAGTTGCATTTCAATGACATGTTACGGAATGACTAAGAATGACATGTCTGCAATTTTGAATGTTGCTTTACATGTTTTCCCGATTGAATTTGTAGACACAGGTTGAGAGAGAGAGAGAGAGAGAGAGACTAAGCTGACTTGACTGACTGTCAAGCTCATGACATCTTCAACTGAAACTAACAATAAGCACGTTTCCCTACAACTTGCACAGCTAATACCAAAACTACAAATACACTACAACCATATCCTTACACTACTAAACACACCACACTCCACCAGAACATAACACTACATCAAACTTAACTCCTACACATTATTCTGCACAATATATCTGTAGCAGGACTAAAAGACACACAAGAGTCTCCCTGTGTGTAAAAGTGAAGAGTATTACAAAAGAGATCAAGTTAACCCTTGTATAGGTTTATATTGTACTTAGGTAGTGGAAAACGAAAGGAAATCGTCTCACCTCCAAATACACGTCCTCTCGCACTATAAACTGACTGAGAGTCCATAATATTATTATTAGCTCGTGCTATGTGTATTAACTCAGTTCGGCTCTATTGTGAGTAACACGCTGTGGAATATTGTGGCAGTGTCAGAGATACGAGTGAGAAAGAGCTTTATTTCGTGGTGAATGAATGCTACCCAATTGGATCTTTGCTCGAACTACCTTTTAGATAATACTTCATGTCTATGTCTAACTTTACCTTAATATCATTCAGCTTACACTTACAAATATATAGGTAGGTATATAGGCCTTTTGGTATATGGAATTATAAGAAGTACCTGTATTAGTTTATAGTGCTCCAATTCAGGATAAAGCTAGGTTGGCAGAGATGTGTATTAAGAGAGCATTATGTGCTGAGCTTGATTTGACTTTGGCTTTTGGTTCTCGAATCTGTCAGAGGAAGCTGCATCCGAAAAAGCAGATTTTGATCAGAGATTCCAGCCTCGTGTAAGCTATTACTCTCTCCTTGTGTGTGGAAAAGGCATAGGCAACTAACACTCCTTATATTAATATTATTCTCTTCAACCGCTGTACAAGCAGTAGGTATTACTGCAATGTGTATATAATATGGGAGGCTGTGTGTGTTATATCTTTTAGTAGTATAAGTACAGCTTTATTTCTTATGTAGACACAAATGTTGATAATAGATGATGGAACATATCTAAATAGTTCTTGGCCCAATGAAATGTATTGCTTATGGCAATATGCGAGATAATGATATTTCGTGTTATACACGTAATACCTACACATTATGATTAAAGGTACCTTACATATATGTATATAGGTATGGCTGGTAGAATAAACTTTTTCTTCCCTATAATATCTTTTAGAGATGAATTTCCCGGTAGGTGAAAAACATTTCCCCATTTTATGAATAAAAAATATGCAAATCACGTAGAAAAAAACAAATTCTCTATACAGTCTAAGATTTTTTCAACATTTACGCTCAATTTAACCATTTTTTATTATTTCCTTGATCAAAACATTTTTATGTTCGATTAATACTTTGTAGATTCAGTAGGTTTAAATTTAATTAATTCTGTAGAATTTTCTATATTGTAATTGCAATAATCTAATTATGATTTCAAAAACACATCTTTCCCCCCCCCCCACCCCCCCCCCCCTCCAACAAATAAATTTCTCGGTAAGTGAAAAACATTTCCCCATTTTATGAAAAAAAAATGTAAATCACGTAGGAAAAAACAAATTCTCTATACAGTCTAAGATTTTTTCAACATTTACGGTCAATTTAACCATTTTTTATTATTTCCTTGATCAAAACATTTTTATTTTCCATTAATTCTTTGTAGATAAATGTAACTTCAAGTGATTCTATAGAATTTTCTATATTGTAATTGTAATAATCTAATTATGATTTCAAAAACACATCTAAATTTCCCCAACATATAAAGCAAAGAGAATGAGGAGTTTTTTGCACCAGTGTAGATACCTATGTGCATATACATTTCATGACTATATATAGAGTTATACAAAGGACTAGGTACAAATAGAAAGCTATTAGAGATTCAGAAGTTGGAAGGAAGAAATAGTGGGGAAGGATGAGAGTATTGCTATGTATAAGTAATATTGCACCTCTATTAGAGAAGAAGATGGTAGTAGTAGAAGTGAAGTAAACGAAGAAGGCTGGCTGGCTCGACTCAAGTTACGCTAAAGTTGTGTTCTTCGGGTGCAGCGTCTTTGATATGAATTTATTTTCGGCTGCCACCATGCAAAACTTTTGACACGTCAGATTGAAACACTTGACTTCCCTGTCTCTCGCATCCTCGATATATCTCTCTTTCTCGTCTCTCTCTCTCTCAGTCTCATTCCTTAGTGCTGTTTTCGGCTACGGCTTATACCACTGCCGTACCACTATTACCACTTCTGTTGTAAAGAGGAGCACTAGAATTTCTTGTGTGGAATGGTGAATCTTCTGGGAGAACAAATTTAGGCTCTCGTGTTTTCTTATTATGTACAAATATGCCCTTGCCAAGGATTCTAGGCACTAATATATCATTTCCTCTTCAGTCATCTCAACTCAACTCATTTATACATGCTTCAGCTAAGTTCAGCTCTACTTACTTCTTACTGTATTTCAGAAAATATTCAGATGCGCTTGGGATGTAATTATTTCACATCTTTTGACTGTTTCTCGCTGTAAACAAGCATCCATCTCTGCCCCTTATCTTTACTCCTCATTTTTAACGGGAAAAACAGAAATTCTCTGCCAGAAGTCTGAATAACTATCTATAGCCATGACATTTGTCTCTCAGGCAGGCTACACAAACTTAACACAACTCATCCACCATATGAATTCATCCACCAATTAATTTTACTTTACAAAACCCACAGTGCACACTAATTTCCCCACTTTACTGTACAAAATACCAGTCTTGTCCTCCTTATTTTTCTATTTCCATTACCCAACTACCCGCAAATATGTACCCATATAGTACATGTACAGCGTATACGTATTTATGTTGAGCCTTCCATGTTATGTGTGTTTTTAGTTTACACAGTAGAATTTTTCGAGATTTATTTCTGCAGCGATACACATTACAAAGCGAAATTGCAATTTATCTGTGTATAAGTACAAGGAGTAGCATGTATTTGTTTTGTATTGTGTTTTCAAAGACGAAACAAAACATATTTGTGTGTACATACAGGAGAACGGTTGATAATAAGAACGGAATACCTCCGGCGTTTGTGATATCGCAGTAGTCGTCGTAATGGAAGGAGCTACTACATAGGTACTCTTTTCTTAGAGAAGAGAAAACCTTCTGGGAAGAAGAAAGGACTTGAAGTTGCTTTACTTGGTTGATCAGATTCCTCCGGAAGAAACATTGTTTGGACTGTGAATTTATTACCCTAATTCATCTCTTGACTTGAACAGAATAGAAAAGGAGCAGAGTACTAGCAGTATCTAATCTATTCTTGAATGTAAACTTGGAGAACCAAAGAAAAGGCTACTTGTGCCTTCATTCTTCCTCGCTCTTTGAATTCCACTACACACAACATATGTTTCTCTGTGCCAATTCCATTACAAAGTGTAATAATATGTACTAAATTAACTTAACCTGAACCTAATGCATTTTTACACAGACTTTTGCAATAAATACAAACAAGTACATCCACCAACCCCCATGAGCATTGTATACGAAGCTATAGACAACATTGTTCTACTCTAACACAATGTATGCAAAAACTTGCGCATTCATAATTTCCTGCGAACAAATTCCATATCAGCTCAAACACAACTTACAAGAAACTTGCTAAAATTCTAACGTACTTATATATACGCATGTAGATTAAAGACAATAAGTAAAATATCCCTTGTATGTATACCTACCGTATAAATAGGTGGGTGTATATCATTTTCGTATCAGTTAAGTTTTGTGACGCATATTGTGAATATGATAAAGATATGTACAGTAATTATGTTTTGAAACGACCAAAAGGACCCAGTTCTCAAAATAATTCAACTTATAGTTGAGACAAAGACTGAACCGCAATTACAGTTTTTCTACACCTAGATATTTTCTATACATTTCTTTGCCACACAATTTGCTGTGTATGTCACATTTGAAAATCTTGCTTCACCTACAATTTTGGCACGACCTTGTTTAAGACTACATTTATCTGTTCATTATAGGTATATAGAGAAAATGTAATGCAATACATTTTTAATAATTGCAATTTTGGTTTATCAAGAAAAGTATTATTTTTAGGCACCTACAGAGAATTGGAGATATTTGGTGTTTGTATGTGTCTCTATGTGTATTTCTGGATGGGACTTGGTGGTTGTAGTGAGCGTAGAGGGTTTGTAGTAGGGAAGAGTTGTTCTTCATTGCGTTCTACAGATTGTGTATGTTATCAAAGAGCCTTTGGCTACAGACAGAGCAGTTTGTTTGGTGTTTGATTAGATTTACCTCGAAATTTCTCACTTTCTAAGAGGAAAATGAATGGTTTGTTTTCCAGAGATTAGGTATACACACTACACAGTTCTGTTCCATTTCCTTCTCTCTATCCTCTATGCGTTTCCTCATTACATGACGTAACATTATACATCAAAAAGTTTCCAAAGCTACACACAGAGAGAACATACACCATAGAGAAACTAACTAACTTACCTACTAGCACTTTCATTTCTAAAGTTACAGCACAAGGGAGAAAACACACAGCACAAGTTTCACTAGCACTATACTAAAGCTAGGCCAATTGTAACTGTACATAGAGTGTAGAAAATTCTGACTTGTTTGCTACGCTCTGTATATATTTGTACGCTGCACCACTCCTAATAAACGCTTCCACCATGTACATACATAGCAAATAAGCAATCTTCTTTATATATACGAGTATTGCACTCTCACAACTACACGTATATACATTAAACACACAGCATATACTTATATACACATATATCTATACTTATTTCTGATATATGTTCATATAAACACAATTGCCAGCTCAGATAACTATCAATTGTGTATAATAAGCCTGTAAACTGTACAAATGCTAAAATTCGCAAAATTATATAAATCGCTTTGTGAATATTTGTTATAGATAAAATAATATTTATGTGCAGTATACCTTATAGTGTATATCCTTATAGTAATAATATACGTGTATATAGCACTTACAGCATTTACATACACGAGTATGTGTATGGTTGTCTTTTCACTGTGTAACTTGTAACTTTCTCGTTTCCGTAAACAACGACAAGTATATAATATACTCATTCAGTAGTGGAAAGAGAGAATAGTTTTCTATGGTAGTACAAATAATAGTGGAATGAGTGAGATTGAAGTGACTATATAGAGTCTCTCCTTTTGCAGTAGTAGTAGTAGTAGTAGTAGTAGTATGGTATACTGCATGAAGTTAGAAATTAGGGCAATGTACGATGTCTGTGTGTATACACAATGCAAATGACGTACTAGCGTGTTTTCCGTTTTGTCTGCGACACAAGAGACGTGTAGCGCCCAGCGAAAATTTTAAGGTTGACTGAGAATACTCTCTTACAAGTTTAGAGAAGTTGTTATTTAGTGAGTAGTTAATAGTTGAGCTAGTCGTCGAGCTGCAATTCACAAGCAGATTGCTCACAAGTTTAAAGTTCGTTGGCAAAACTCAACACAATGGCAGGAGGACTCTTCCCGAGTTGTACGAGGCGGGCAGAGTGAGTGAACTCTCGTTATTTGATTAAGTTATCGCCACGACGCAACGGTATTAAGTTTAGCAGGGAATTTCTCACTCCGCCATATACTTCTAGGAGTCTTTAGCAGGAGAGGAAGTCCAAGTAGTCTAAATCAATTAGTACTACTACAACTAACTACGAAAACAGTCAAAATGTACGAGTTTATGATGTAGACAGATGTTGCATCGTCACACACTGCTGCTTGATGAGCTCAAGACACTTTCCTCTTTCTCTTTCTCAGAGACCCTCAACTCGTCCCGGCCCGTCCTTTACATACATATCTATTAAAAGTTTTCGAATGAATCCATTATAATTACAATACAGATGCGAGAGGAGAAACCTTGACCCAATTACCCAAATTGGATCGTCAGCTGTCCACATTTCTTCGTCAAATGAAAAGAGGGTTAGGGAGTCTCATGATAAATACGCATGTAATCAATTTCATCAAATTAAACTCAAACTCACTCACACTGCATAATCAAAATGACGCTGTCAGCATAAATAGACACGAACTTCTATACAATGACTTTCACTATAGATTCTCGACACCTATAGCTCATAGCTGAACGAATCATAATTATTACAGGCGAGGGGGTGCTCTCTGTTCAATATTAACTGAGAGATATCATCTGAAAGCATAATGTGATATGATACGATAAATATTGTAACACGCATGCAGATTCAATAGATTGACATAAATAGGTAGCTCTATAGTTTATACATATCATTTTTTATATAGATATATGTTCCTTATATGTATATTATAGCCCGAGCTATACAAAGTAAGACTTATCTTTTAAAATATTATTTGAAATATTATCGGGACTATTTATCATTTTTTTAACGAGAATGATGAGATCCGTGAGCGCTTTTGTATACATGAGACACAGGAAATTACAATATTAAGTACCATGCATTTTCATATGAAAATATGTGCCAGTTGAAATACACACTCAATGTTTCTGGTATTATTAAAATGGACAGTTTATTATATTTAAAACAACAGCAGTACAAAAGTAGAGAAAATCATTTGTATTACAATTAGAACGCAAAACAGTTGATCACCCAAATATTAAGGCATGCAATCGTCTGCCCATTCTAACTATGAATGCCACCAATTCAATCAACAGTATCAACACTACTACAATTAATACGGTACTTAGTAAAAGGAAGACCATGAAAGGAAACAGCACTACCATCACTATCACATGACGTGCCATCACAAGAATAAACATAAAAATCAGTAGCCAAATGGCTTTAATGAAACCGACCGTGATGACTGCTATGACAAAATAAATTGCCCCTACCACAAACACGATACAGAGAGGAATCATGTTAATGAGAATGGTCCTTTTTACGTTTCTTATCTGGAGAATTTCTTGATCTGTAAAATGCATATTTATTCGCTCAATAACATTATGTCCTTCTCGGTTTTTTCTTAACAGGAATTGCCACATCAATTCACCTAAATCCATAATCAATCGTTTCATCAAAATAATAACCGTTGACATATCTTTTGAATGTAAGGTGCTCGTTATATCTTTTCATTTCTATTTTGTGTAATAAACCTTCACCTTGTCTCATGTATAAGTCCACCTTTAAGGATTCTGCCACTTTCACTAAAATTACATTTATTCTAGGGATAGCCAGTGCCTGAACCAAAATGGAATTACGGTACCAAAGCAAGTCAATATCGTGTTGTCTTTGTTCATCAAGGAAGAATCCATATGTCATCTTTTTCTCGAAATCGCAGGCCCAGTCCGCTGTGTTTAACAAATTCATATTTTAAGCATTTTAGTTGTATGGGTGTACACAAAATCTAAATTCTTCTCATCACTTGAAACTTTGTTAATTATTTGTAATTAGTTGAGTACAGACAATATGCATACATATAAACCAAAATGCGATTATTTGTGTATTATTTTGTACCTAATGTGTCTATGAAAGACATTTTACGATATTTCAATTAGTATATAATCCTCTTCGCCAATAAAACTTCAACAGGTCTCCCTGATTTTGAAAACCAACCAACTATAGTAGATTCTACAGCAAAATGAGTTTGGAAATAAGCAACAATATCTTTGACAAAACGAAGTGGATCAGATTACAAAGGCATTTTTTTCATCGGGGGAACATCGATTTGATCTCGAGGTAAATCACGAGCATCTCGTAAACAATTCACAACTGGAAACAATAAAATGTTTTTACAGAAAATCGGTCGCCACAGAAATTGAGTTGGAAGGGGAAAATCATAATGATCACTGCCATATACAATTTGATTTGAAGATTACTGCCATATACAATACACACAATGAGGTATACGGATTCAATATATTTTGTCCTGTATAATATTGCATTGTAAAAGGGGGTTCATGTGATTATACAAACAATAACATCCGATATCGACATCTCCCTGTTAAATGACAGGAGGATGGAAATAGTTTGACGTTTACACTTTGGATACCTATAATGAAAAATGAAACATATAAATTATCCGCTCGATTTAGCATTGGCACCCTTCAGAAGGGCTAATTTGTGATTTTTTCATACTATTGATGAAGGATGACCTTTAGCACCTGCATAAATTGTTTTCCCTTTGATGCTTCTATATTTGTATACACAATATCATAATAATCAATTCACAGGTCTAATAGGAGCTTCTACGGATATAGACTTTATAATATAATGTGTCTTTATTACAAATGTGTGCATGAGGGTCTCTAGTCTATAGCTAGAAGAATTGAAAGACATAATATGTGAAGATGACGTTTTCGTATGACTGGGCTGTCTATTTGCTGTGTTGGAGGGTACGGCCATTACATCACTCCCATCTCATTCAACGATGCAACCGACACGACCAGACAGAAGGTCATTTGTCTAACTTGTCACAGAGAAAACAGAGCTGGGACGGGGACTGGGGCGAGTACGACTTATGAATAGTCATGATTTGGACACTCATTTTTCTTTAGTGGATGACAGCAACAACTACCAAGGCAAACGCAAAGGGTGCAGAAGATATCAATAGCATTACGAATTTTATTCATACAAAATTTATACAACTGTCCTGTATCTGCACATGTGTACCTATACAAAGTGCACACGTTTATCCACGTAAGACGGTGTAAATCGTCTTGGCATATAGAAACTTAACATTTACATAGAAATATATTCTATGAAAATACAATTTTAGGTTTATAATGTATAAAAATGCATAGCTTGCATGAATTTATCATTCGAGTAATAAAATAGTGGGATTGTTCATGTCCGAGAGTGTAAATATTCATCCTCCTATATATGAACTTTAAAGGTACCTGAAAATAACGGTAATGTATTATTACCTATGTCTCATTCATAAACAGAAGTTCTATGAAGTTGTCTACCTTAAAATTACACTTTACCATTGGAGTTAGCATTCCAGGGAATATACAGGCACACAGAATAGAATTTAACATGGTGAAGGCCGCAAAACCGCAGAGTTAACCGAGACGAACATGATGATGATTCAAAACGGGACATTTGAGTGGACACGTCAGTGGAAACTGAAATAAATCCTGGACGGTGAAAGAAAAGGTAGGAAAGAGTAGAATTGCAAGTGCGTCCGCAGTCCACCCCTCTGTAAAACCTCACTGTATGCTAATGCTGTTGAAATGAGAAAGAGAGTGGAAACCATAAATCCCAAAGCGTACGGTAATGTTGCCATATGGGGTAATTCAAATTTTTCACAGGCATTTTCATCCATTTCTCACTTCAATAAAGCGTAAACAATTCAAATGTAAACTGGACGAGGGTGCGTTCGGGTTTTTATGGAAAACAGTGACCAGATTGATACGAAGAAGCCTCTTGAACACCACAACTCTTTTACACGCTTTATGTCCACGTCAGCTCGCTTCAGTCGACTTGAGCTTTATAAATTGCTCCAGGGTATTCTCCCATTTTTCATTGTTTAAACACGGACTCTCTCTCTCTCTCTCTCGGATTATTTTACTCAAATTGCTCCTTTGCGTCTAAATCCGGTGCTGATTCCAAATTTAATTTGTCTCTGTGCAGATAACTCACATTTTAAACACACACACATTCACTATTTGCAAAATCTCATTTCATTTCCACATAGTACAAGTACAATACAACCCTTTTCATTTTCAAGGCAATTAAAATTCGCTTAAATACTATTCCCTCGAATCCGCTTTGTAAATCTTGTCACGCATTTTGCATACAAACTATACACAGACACATACACAGATACACACAGTCATTCAATTTGTTTATGTGCTCATCAAATGACAGGATTATTAATTATTTGATGGGAATAATATCTACATTTATAGTCGTCATTATACAATTGAATTGAACAGAGAACCAAATGTTCCCCTTGTTTTATTCGACGCAATCTGGAATGTTCATCTGGAATACCAATTTCTCTGCTACATGGATTCATGTGTCGTGCGTTGCCGCATGAGAAACTTTTGTTGTTTGGATGCCCTCTATCTCACATTGGAAATGCTCCTTGGGAATGGAAACCCGAAGGAGATACTGTAATCAAAAGAATGGTACTACTGACACAAAACGAAAAAAATCCTGGACAATAAGAGTGTTAAACTAAGTTAGTTAAAAGATAAGAAAGGTATACGCAATAGGCTTCCATACATGCAATGCATGAGATTTACACACAACTTAAAATATTAGTAAAGTCGGCAGCAGCATCAAGTACTCATTCTTAAACGCAATAAAATCTAACACCCTTATAGAAAACATTTCTACTACTCTTCTATATAAAAAAAGTGTCTAATCTTTGACTATGAAGTTTATAAAAGCGTGTATGGAAAGAATTCATACTTTATTACATTGATAAGAGTTATATACCTATGCAACAATAATACAACCATTAACCAGTAGGAAACCAAAATATAAGACGAAGAAGGTAAATCACTTAATATGTAAATGTAAAATAGAGCAAGGGAAAAAGAAGAGTGTGTATACAGACGCTTTGATCAGAAAAGTCCAAGTTGGTCTTCAGGCATAGAATGCAGGAGGATTTGAAGCCGTTAGTTAAGCTACTGCATGGGATAAAGCTGAGAAAACCCTGTACAAGATATTAATTATGTACAAGGAAAGTAGTAGTATGTGTGTTGTTTTCTATGTAGCAGTGTGAGCTATAAATATATTAATATGTGAAATGAATTTAACATTCAAGTTCATGTTCCTGTATATAGAGAGACAGAGAGAGGGTTGAAGGATGAGCTCATAAAAAAGTGCAGAAGAAAAGCAGCGTAATTAAACATGTTGTGATCTAACTATAAATCTCAGCTCTGAAAATACCTTACACAGATTTCTACTCTAGTACGTCTATATAGGATTACTATTACTCATAAGTTATCCTATAGCTGACAAGCAAACCACCAGAAGTGTCATAAGCCGTTTCGAATGAAACTTTACATGGCGAATGCTATGACCAATTGTACATCACACACAAAAAATTAGCTGCTAATACGCAC
>JABASD010002731.1:0-24405 GCA_019776165.1 Pogonognathellus flavescens
GTCTGTAAGTTGCATTTTTAATGATTTGGTCGTATGTGGTTGTTTGCCCGCTGAATATCGGCCATATTGGATTGATTTTTTCATCTCTGCAAGCTGTCTAGGTATGATGACTTTCCGCGTGGTGTAAATGCAAATGGTTTGTGAATAATTGCAGCTAAAATGTATAGTCTAATCAGTGTTCGTTTTAAAATTGACCACTAGCGCTTGATAATATTTTTATTATATAAACATAATTCAAATAAAAGAATACTAAGAATATTTCACCATTAAGTTATTTGCATGCTGGCATCTTTATGCTTTTACAATGTAATTGTACAAGAAGATCAAACCAGCAGAATGATGACTTTTGAAAGCGTTCTCCAGGATCTTTTATTTGCCATCCGGGTTTTATATCCACGCATAAACTGACGTAGGACTTTTGATCTGACGTGATCTTATTTTTCCTTCAAGGCTAAGCTGACAGCTGACTGTTATAGGTTACTGAACTTCTACAGCTACAGATTATCTTGTAGGTATTTGTATCCATTCCTTGTTCCGATAAGTATTAATATTCACAGGAGCAACTATTTTTCTTTAACTTATTTATACCATAGTCCACCTAAGTGTGTGTACAATATACGTGCATAGTAAATAAATTTGTAAGTAGTAGTAACTACGAATTTGGGCATCTTTACATTTACTCTGAATTCAGGGTTCAGATTCAGATAGTCAAATTCATTTGCATTAGAACAGTCTCATGACTATGTATGTTCAGTCCAAGTAGCTCCAATATAATTACGTGTCTTTGACTTTTACGTGGAATAAACCTGGAATAAGCCTTGATATATACCTATTTATGCTTATGTACACTCGGGTTCACAGTGCGGGAGAAAAGCTTTGGTAATCTTTAAAGGCAGAGTTACGTGTGCATACAAAATAAGAAGCGCACAATGGTCTGACACTAGATAGGGCATTGATACAAGTTGAACTACACGGGTGTATGTAGTAGTAGGTACGTAAATGTAAACACATTTCATAGAAGTTTACTCTTTCTGTAGTCGAGGACTATGCAACGTCTTAAGATGAAAAGAGGAATTTTTCCTTTGTCAGCAAAAGTCAATGCAAAAGCTTTTCTGTTGTACTGTTCTGCGTGGCGTGTGTGGTAAGGATTTAAAGAATGTTGGTATACCAAAATGTACATGGTACACCATTAGGCTTATTTGTTCTTTGACCTTTTTCCTTGTAAAATTACGGTATGCACAGGGCAGAATAGCACAACAAAGTGTAATATGTATAAGTGTGTGAATAATGCAATGGTTCAATATACACCCACCTATATTGGAAAATATTAATACTTTGCAGCAAAGTTGCTGAAACGTGATTTGTTTATCATATGAGATACCTACTTAATTATTAGTTTTTGGGACGAAGAAATTATCCCTAGAGTCGTAGATGGATTGATGTATTCCGTGAGATTATTGTCAAAGCTCTTCCTCTTGTTTTCAAACGGAAGGTTTTCCCCTTAGTTATAGAGAGGCAGTCGTATAAAAATATACAGGACAAAATTGTAAACTGCGTAAATTCTCCATAATTTTGTTTATAGATAGAGAAAATATGTAAATATGTATAGGTGCCACGTATTTATGTTATAAAGGTGAAAGTAGGTGGTGAATAAATTGTTTGAGCGTGTCAACACCATTAGCGTCATTTCGCGGCTTAAAGACAGCCGTAGCTAAGCTGTGACTTTCTTTGATGTCGCAGTAGAAAGTGCAAAAGTCGACTTGCATAATAATACCGTAGTACTAAAGAAATTCAAAATTACCTGGAAGTCTTATATATAGCAGTGTTTCTCCAGAGCGTAAAAACCAAACTGGAGCAAAAACGGTATATAGTCCATAACACACTTACTTAGGTCGGTAGGTGTAATACGTAGGACGTAGGAAGAAGGGAAAAGAGGATAAAAAATACACAGGGATGGCGAAGTATGTAAACCATGGGGAAACATAAACAAAATTCCTACATTCATGCAAGACGTGTTGTAAAACTTCAAATGTAGGCTGCTGTGTAATGTTAAGGCAGTAATAGTAAGTAGCCTCCCGACTCTCCAAGTCGAGAGTCCTCTGACAGTTTAATATCTTGCACTACTATTGAAGTCACTACTACTCAACACGAAAATTCTCTAAACCTGTACGTTTATATGTACCTAAAGCTACATATACATCGCCTACATGCAACTCTGTGTGCTTCATGTATCTGGCAACAACAAACTGCATCTTTAAAGAATTTAAGACTTCTCCAGAACCAGCCTCGCATGTCAGTCTAAATAAATGCGCAGTTAGCAATGTTTTGACATTTAGAAATTGTGTCAACTTTTTAATTGTGTCTAAAACTCCAGCCCACCGTGCTACAAAGAAGATTATTGCCAGGATGGTAGAATTCTATCATCGTCCTGGATTATTGCACGGAAATGCCTAAGTAATAATACTTTAACATCAAAGTGATCAAATATACGAGAATCGGGTATTCAATTTCCAATGCTGTCAATAAAATGTTAAGTAACTCCATTTCATCATTTCATATGCAGTTATGTAATTTGTTGTATGCAAATAGCTCCAGCACGTTCCACATTAATAAATGCACGTTTTGTGCATGCAATTCCCTGGGAAAGTATTGGGGCGGTAATATTAACTTACAATAAGCACGTTGGTAGTAACTGTAAATATGAATATTGCTCTGGTTGCACAATCTCTCTTACTCTTAAATGCGAAACTTCCGCACATTGATCAAATTTAATTGTAAGTAACATTTAGCGATATACCACGCTGAAATAGAATTCTGCAAAATGCGTTGTATGACTATTGTACTTTGGCAATACGTTTAATGTTCGTAGAAGATTTGCCTACAGCCGCAGCCACCACCCAGCTATAAGAAATATTACAGAATGTGGATCATTTTGTTGATACACATAAAGATATAATTTTATGTAACGTTTGTACTGTATATATAGATGTTATAGTTTAGCCACATTCTGTAATTGCAGTATGTGCAAAATGCTTTGGGCCTGTTGCGGTTATTTGTTAATACATCATTGTTTACTACCATTGAAGCAGTGGAAGTACAGTATTCTCCGAAGTGTATATTAGCATTATACTATTTCTGCAGGCAATGAGATGATATTAAGTGCTTTGTTTACTTAGTACTAGTGGTTACGACAAATACAGGAAGTAAGAAGAAGAAAGCTACAAAGACAAGTGCAACTTCAGTTTAGCTTCTGTAACAAAATGCACAATACAAACCAACTAAATGATAAGAGGCTTTTCTCTCTCTGCAATTGTATGCTAACCATAAGAGAAATGAAAATACAAAAAATATCTCTAGCACATACTCTACACATAGATACTACGTAATACGTAACGTACTCTACTTTGCTGTACTCATACTCAACTGAATGTTCAAAAGAACTGTTATGAAATATTTCTGTTGAGGAGGAGAAGAATAATCTCTATACACTATTATTACACACTTGCACTTATATTTATACATGTGAAACCGTGGAATTGTTACTGGTGTAGTTCAAAAAGAAGATAGCCACAGCCCTTGACACAAACAGCAATAAAAGGAAGTGAAAAGGAGTTGCTGTATATATTTATACATATTTGTACATTACAAAGAGAGATATTACTCTGTACTTAATACAAACTAGAAAGTGGAGATCACAGTTTGTATTTTTACGTACTTACGTACATCATTGTGCTTTGGAATTGCTCTGTTCCTCAATAGTGCTACAAAACTTACGACTTTCTCCACCAATTCGTATACCAAAATACCTTTCCCTCTCTCACAATCGAGTCTCCTGCTAGTAATGCCTAGTAGTTTCCGTATAGTATACAGCAAGAAATGAAAATAATGTTGAATGTGTAGAGCTATACTATAAATGTATAATCTATAGCTAGACTTTTATATTATTACTGGCCGTAACTATACGATCAGACAAATGTGTAGAAATTTTTCTCTTTACTTACAACCCACTCTACTACTGGTCCATATACATATATACATTTACGCATAGTAGGTATACTACTAGAGTCACACAGTTATGGAAGTGACTAAACATACTAGGCCATTTAATATCTGTACTTTAGCACGGCATTACATATGAGAGTCTCATCGTGGAAAACGAACTTGAGAGAGAGAGAGAGAGAGAGAGAATCTCTCTGTAAGAGTTTGCAAACAGCATGCTGCGAATTTTATGAATGTTCAGCGTTCACTATGTGGTGGGGTGGGTATTGACCATGGCAGAGTACCTACCGAATGTGTGTTCATGGCTACTACGGAATGGATGTCATGTCTGACTCTTCTCATTCTCATCTAGTATAGACGGTGGCGTGCAGTTCTTGTATAGATAGGTGTGTGGTGTGGTATTACTGTGCATACATCCTTATATTCTTTTGGTGTAACGAGTATGAGAGGATGATGCAAAGAAAAGTGTAGGAAATAGGAAAGGCCGAGAAAGAAAGTGAGCGGGTTGCTGAGAAAGAATAATAAGAGACCAGTCCAGGCCAGTCAGATGGACCATCAACAGAATCCATGCGACATTAGGCCACGAGAGCTCTCTAAGCACATAGACCCCTCTTTTCAATTATTGATCTCTTTTCGCTCCACAAAGACCTCTAACCCATATCCATCTAATAAATTTTGCGGCTCTCACATTGCATTGCTCTCCTTGAGTCCACTTCACTGGAGTTTCCCTTTATAACCAGACCCATAAACGATCTTTTCCAGTATTTTCTTCTTCTATCAGAGTCTTTTCTCGTCTTGTCCGGTGTTTGTATGTGTTTGTGTGGTGTGTCCCGTCAGTTTTCCTCAAGACTACAAACTAAGCTTAGCCAAAGAACTGCGTGCATTCCATTCATTGTGTAAATATTCCACACAAGTATAAGCTCTCTCTCGATGGTCATTTTCAACCAGCAACAGCCAAGAAACGGAAATTCTTTCGTGTATTGATAATGGCAACCCAGACGATTACATTACATCTTCTCCATACATATAAATACTATCAACATTGTATTAGGACACTCCACACACAGAATTTAAACAGGTTTATGTCTACTGCAGAATACTGCCTATGTAAGTGTCACACTTCGCACAGTACAAAGTAGTTTCGAAACGTGCCGTTGTTATTGTTATCATTACGAATTGGAGCTTTGCAACCACTCAAATATACAATACACACTTACCTGTCAAACAAACATATCCTAAAATTTAATGTAAACTTGTATTATGAATGAATGATAAAGCTCACAGTCTTCTCATAGCATATAACAGGAACCATACTATTTGTGTAAGTTAACACAAATAGGTTAAAAACACAATTGTAATCATTTCATGTTTGCTTCATATTTTCACAGCAGCTATTGGCTTATTCTAAATGTAGTTTTCATGAAAATTGTATATGTAATAGGAAAGTTTTTGCGCTTAGCAAAATACCCTCAACATATGAAAATGTACAAGCCAGATTAAAATAATAAAGACTATTTAAAAAATTTTAACCATCTATTATCTATCTAGCTCGTTGAATTGCAAACTAATATCGATTCGTGTTTTACGGAATGCTGCAACACATGTAAATATTAGTAGGTACGTAAGAAATGAAAGGATATGACTGACAATGAATGTGGAGATAAGGAAACTCATGTATATGTAGTGGCATAAAAGGATTAAAGCCAGATTAAAATAATAAAGACTATTTAAAAAAATTTAAATTTACCAGGTACTTTAAGTGCATATTGGCATATTCATGAGCGATCTGCATAGATGCTTTACATAATTTAAAGTCCAAGTTATGTCTATGCTGTATCTGTAAATGCTGGTGCTTAAGTTTGTCTTACGAAGTGTTTGGATATATATTTTACAGTTTTCCGAAAGTTAAATTACCTTTTTCTATGGAAAAGTACTTGAAGTACAATATTGTAAATTACGTATATCATTTTAACGTTAATATTAATAGGCATATTTATATATCCAGAGTGTATGAATGGAAATCTGAAAAATTGAAGCCATAGTGGAATAGAATATGAATACCAAGCATACTTTACGGATTCCTGCCCCGCAGTACACGCCCACACATTAAACCAATAATAAGTAGTCAGATCATGCACTGCAAAGAACTGCAAATGTGATTTGGCGTAATATAATTTATAAAATAATCCTCTATGTCTTGTAGTAAGGAAGCAGTATGCAGTGTGCTATGAAATTATTCACTAGCGAATGGAAGAAAGTTTTTATTATTTAACTGGGTTTAAGTAAGTAGACTGTCAGAATCAAGGCAAAGTTTTTATGCACAGCTTGAGCATTACTTCCATAATATTATGAAAATATGCTCAGAGAAACAGTGGAAAGCTCTGAAAGATGCAATGAATTCACAATGCTCAATATTCATACCCGCGGCTGAAGTCCCGAGTAAAAAGGAGTTTAAACGTTGTAGTTGTAGTAGCAGTAGCAGTTGGATAACTAAGGATGAAATAAATTATAGAATTAATACAACAAGGAACTCTGAGGATCATGTACCAATTCGCATTGTCGTAACGAGCTCGTTTATTATTTGTTTCCGTATATAGTACTTATGTATAATATGTATATCATGTAACTACAAGCATGTCGTATTATTAGTTTTGGTACTTAGTACTTACAAAGCGTTTGCTTATGTCTGTACTTAAATAATATACCTACAGTAACTTCTTAATACATATAGTATTCGTACAATAATATGTAATGTTATATTAATACGTATATTATATGCAAGCATTACTATGGCTTAACTAGAGACTTACATAATCCGTACACTATACAAATAACGTTTCACAATTCGATCTACGAGTTACAGTATGACTATAGTAATAATTTTACGCTTACTTACAGCAAACACGTATCAGTTGTTTCTTTTTTAAAAATTTGTCAAGTATGGTATACACACGGATACATAAAATTAATTGATAATTTTCTTTTTACGTATATAGTTTAGCAATAGTACGGCATATTCAGGTATAATAATATACTTTGGTAAGAACTATTTCTCTGTGTAATTACATGGTAATCGTACTTTTCAACATATTTTACTTATTACCTTTAGCGTAATGATACCCATCGTCTCGTCTCAAAGTTTTGTCGTGCTTAGCTGAGACGAGAAAATTTTCTGAGACGAGACGGTATTGGAATATGGCTGTAATTCTTTTATATCCTCCCTTTTATTGATAATATTTTATTATAGGTATTAGTAGCTTATTATGTAACTTCAATAATAAATGCATTCATACAATAGACGTACCTATTATAATGTACACGCGGGCATTTTATCTGTAACACTTACTTTGCATAAATATTTGTATTTATCTAATTTTTACAGGATTTACTTTTAAGAATGGAAATCTAAAAGTCTAAAATCTAAAAGTGGAAATACAACATAGCGTTTATAAATTCTATAGAACATAGATACATAGTACAGCTGAATAACTTATTAATTGGTTAATTCTTACTTAATTAGGTGAAAACAATACAAAAGATGATGCTTCATGCTAATGCTTTGGTTTATTAAAAAAATTCTATCGAATCGCAAAATAATTTCGTTAATTACAAGTAAGTAATGCTTTTAGTATACAACCCAAAAATTGGTAGGTATTATTTTTGTATTTAGATTTACAACAACCTCTATTACAATTGTGAAACACTGCACATGATAATAAGGCGATACCTCAACAAATAATGTTTGACCACAAACGGCATATGAAACGTCCCACAATTCCCAGAGTCCGTGTTCTGTCAATACCGAAAGATTTTCATGACTTTATTTAAACAAGAATTTTGCTTCGCATGAATAAATATAATATTTCCTTTGCTCAGAGTTGATATTCCGTTGGAAATTGAAGTTCTGCTTTGGAGACAACAGACAACCCGGTTGTGAAAGTTCATGACATATGTGGAAATGCCTTTAGCTATGCAGAGTCCGTTGTTGTATACTCTGTAAAGCAACTTGCCTCTGCTTTGGCAATGAAAATGCAATTTTGAATGTGTACCTACGCTGTTTTTCAAGCAAAAAATCGCTTATGACAACAAGTCATTGAACTCAAAAACACTCATGTCACATCAAAGTTTCACAAGAATATATTATTAAAACATTCGAACAGGATCGTTACCAGAAAACCAGATGAGTCAAGTTGACATTGCTGTTTTGAAATATTAAGATAACTCGGCTGACAGAAACACATAAAAATAACCAAGTTAGTGCAACCATCTATTATCTATCTAGCTCGTTGAATTGCAAACTAATATCGATTCGTGTTTTACGGAATGCTAAAATACTGCAACACATGTAAAATATTAGTAGGTACGTAAGAAATGAAAGGATATGACTGACAATGAATGTGGAGATAAGGAAACTCATGTATATGTAGTGGCATAAAAGGAAATATCATAATCAAATTGCATCGACTCAAAAACAGACCTCTTCTACAGAGACCCATAAAAAATTATGTTCTGACAACTCAATCCCACAATAATAATACATCTGTTGTGTAAACGTTGTAATAAGTTAAAATAATTATCTGTTAGTCCAGCAGAGCGAACAAATTCCAGTCGATTACACATTTTACTGCAAATATGACAATATCGCAAGAATATTTTTAAAGTTAGACAAGTCAGAAAATAAATTTTGCGAATACCATACAGAAGAAACTCGTTGGACAGCTTGATTTTCTACTCCTATGCTATGTGTAGCAAATTGTAGCTTTATTTCTTTCTTTGAATTCTCAAATCATGCAGTATTTTGTTATTTGCATATGCTGGTGGCACACGGGGGTGACTTGGTGCATACAAAGGTTAGGTTATACTACTTAAGGTATGTGTGCAATTTTGCCGGTGGTAATTTTACATACGAGTATAGTACTGGAATTGGATACACATGATTATTATGATAGCCTTAGCCGCTTTGACATTTTCATACTTACTGTTTTCTTAGTTTGTGTTCGGCAAGACTTGCGGAAAAATGGAAAACCGAATCATAATAAAATTTTATCCAAGTGAGTAAGTACGAAAAGCAGCTTGGGGAAAGATGTAGATAAGAAACACTAAGAGAAAGGAAAAAACGTAGAAGAAACTGTGAACTTGAGTTACATAGGCTGCTGAGTCCATTCAATTTTACGATTCTTGCCTACGCTCTTTCTTTGTAAAAATGAAAGTAATATGTTTACCCAAAACAGAAGTTGAGATCGAGCGTAGTCTATTTGTAGTTATGAAAATTCTCCGCTGTCCTTGTGCTCTTTATGACTTTCGCATAATTCATAGTGTAGCATAATAGTATGTGTAGCACTTATACAATCTCAATCTCAATGATATACCGTAAGTGATACTATTGACAAACTCACAGTATTGGAGGAAAACTGTTTGGTACTATTTTGTTATTGACGGACTTTCATGCGTTACAATTCATGAATGATTCTGCAGCACGTGTTTCTTTCATCTTACGCGTAAATACACAACATAGTTTTTCATTAACGTGACGAAAACTACAAACAAGAGTAGTGCGGCTGTACAAAAGGAATTTATATACACATAAAATACACTAACATAAATTCACTAACTTTTATTTGTATAGGTAACAGTATAAAGTACGCATAGTATACTACAGAAGGGAATTTACACGCTTATCTTGCTTCTTTCGGTACACATGGCATTCCTTTTCAATCACGGGTGTCGAGCCACATAATCTAACAAACAATTCTCAAAGTTTCTATTGAATTTTCGGAACCTTTCGAGTCTACCAAGCATAAAGGCAATATTTTTATCTAATATGTCCATAAAAACCGAAACAAAAGCATAAAACGATGTAATTTGAAAATACAAAGAAAACAGAACAATCTTATTTATAGAGTACAATATTGCCTACGCATCGTTTTACACATTACATCTAACAATACGTACAGTTTTACGTTAAAGGAATTTATCTAGTTACATATGGATCGGTTTATAACATTACTTACCTAATTCAATATTTTTATACTTACATTCTCATTAGGTTTCTCGTATGCCTATATAGTGTATACATTTATCAAAAAATGTTCCGTACTTCCTACACAGTATATCCTTACATTCTATCACATTGTATTCACAAATAAAATTATATGTAATCAAGTACCATTTTGAAGATGAAAGATTCTTTTGTGTTATCAACTTGTTATTACTTTGTGAACTTTTTGATTCCGATTCGCTTTAACAATTGTAACTGTAGTTTGTATTTATACGTTTAGGGATTTTAGTCTTTTGTCTGTACACAACTCAATTCCCTAATAGTTCATATAAAAACTGTTGTTCTTAACCTTGTGCAATTACCGTTTATCTTGTACACTCGTAATTCAATTTCTGTCATAGCAAACACAGAGAGATAGTTTAGTAGTAGTAGTTGTCTCAATTGGTACAGTCAATGTAGTTCCAATTTCCACTGTATGTTATGCTTAACAATTCACTTAAGGATTAACGATGATTTTCAATCATGTAGTTTATAATTGCAAGAGTAGCGTAGTCCGTAATCGACGAATGTCACACAATTTTCTTTCGCACCACCTCACTTAACTTTCGCACATACGATGGTTGAATTTAATTACATAGTTACGGTAAAGTTGGGCGTACGCATCAATTCGGAGTGTTGTATTTATGTTCTCCACTTAACAGGATGTGTCTCTCAGTCCCTGTAGTCTCCGGTAATAGCGAAAGTGTGTAGTAGTTGTTTGTGGCGGAGTCGTATTAGTAGTAGTTGTATAAAAAGTTTACAAATGAACTTCGTCTGAGATAGTTGTAAGAAGTGAATTGTACAAGCTGCGGTTATCGTTCCACTTTGTGCACACAATGTTCAGACAACCACCCCATGATTATATAAACTTACGTTGAAACGTATTGTTGGAAGGAGCGAGTGAAAAGAACAGCCACAACAGGAAGGATGAAAACTAGCAACACAATTGAAGACGTTCGTCCTAGAAACACTAATACATCATTGACAACAAGAAACTGGGAAAGTTTGAGCAAAACCACTTTAATCATTTTAGTGATTACATTGAAGGTTTCGGCTGTTTTGCTCAGCACTATATTTAATGTTGCTTTCTTTGATGCTAATTTGATAAATTTACTTGCTGTGCCTGAAGACGTTGTTGGCGATGTTAAACTCGAAGCAATTTCGTAGGACATTACGTGTACAAAATGAAACAGAACGCAAAACGTCAAAGGGAAAAGAGAAGTTTGTGATTTGTATGAAACTGGATTGGCTTTTGACTGCATGGCAGCTTGATTTTCACCTGAAACACAGACAATAAAGAGAAAGTCAATTTCACACATGTAACCCTGTACCCGCAATACAAATACACAAGAAACTATATATATAGAGATAGCTATCATATTATAGCTGGCAATAACCGTAAAGATAATAACAGTCCTACTAAAAGTAAATTTGCTAAACTATAATAAAATTCAACTACAGTCAGTTTATAAATACATGGTGGATTGAGAATCGCAGGAAGTACCCACAAAATAAATGCTACAGTTGGAATAAACTCCCATGATTTTTCCTGATAAATTATTGAAAGATTGAATTTTCTTGGACGATTGTGTGCTTGAATGAACGCATGGTGCGTGTGATGCGAACAGAACGACCCTTACAGGCAACCCGATATTTCATTCGATTTAATTCTACCAAGTCAAAGCCGAACTCTATGATCTAACTTGGGTGCAAGAGGCGTTCAATAAAAGAGTTTTATGAAATAACGACGTTATAACTCAAGAGTTGCAATTTTCAAAAGCCAACACAGCTCCGATTGTAATAGACAGAAGAACTTATTGTTATTACTGCAGGCAGAGCAGGGGAAAATGCACGCTATTTGCCAATAAACGAATTCTGCATGGAATCATCAATGTTTAGTCGTGTTCTCATTACGATTCGGTGATTTATAATCAATTTCTACACAAGCGAGAAAAGCCAACTATCAACTAATAACAAACTATACCGTTTTACACAGACGTTTCACCATTACAGTGCACTGTAACCTTTTGTTTTCATAATTATCGATGTACTAACTCATTTTGCAGCTTTTCATTCGAAAGTGCATTGACTAATATTAATACTTCATTTAGAATACCGTGCCCAACTTCACATGCTTTAACTGTGACCCTAAATTATGTTTACAAAAGCTTAAAAGATGGTTCGTGTATAGTAATCGCATGCTTCGAGTACATTTCACTGACATTTCAAATGAATCTCTTTCTATTAGGATGTCATGTCATCCTTGAATGTAAAGTAAATTGTAGATATGTGCAATTACACTTGGTATATGACTGTTGCTTTAATCTTCATAACTTCCAACTCGGTCCAATACCATACTAATACCCAAAGAACCGTTTTCAACCTTCGTTGGCTCGAGTGGAGAATTTTCCTCGCACGACATGACATTGATTGCATTGTTCAGTTCCAGCTTTTGTGACTTTTGTAAACATGTGCAATACCCTTGTATGTATACAAGGCATACAATTTTTATATGTGTACATTTGTAGTGCATGTATGAAACACACTATAAAATGCTTATAAGGGAAAGCGGCACTCGAGATTCCATCTTATAGCTTGATTTATTGCCTACACGCTACACGACAAACTCACCTGCTATTAATTACTTTCATCATTGCTCTATCTCAGCGCAGTGACTTCATTATTAACGGAACAATACACTTTAATCCAGGGTTTAACTTGATTCCGATAACAAATCTGTTCCATTTGTTACGCAGTAAGCTCCAAACTAACAAAACTACTAATTCTCAAACGAAAGTTACTACTGCGACTGGAGAACATAGTTTTATGCTATGCATGTGCGCGTATTAGTCAGTATCAAGTAATTATAAATCAAACTCCTGAAAAATTGTGTATAGAAATATTTTATACGACCCATCAATGGTAATAAGGGTTTACCTAGTTTCTTAAGTACCTTTTATTAATGAATTCGCACGTAATGTGCCAATTTTTTACCCTGACATTAATACATAGGTATAAATTTATTACGAGACCAATGTATAGTTACTCATGCAGTAATTTAAAAGCACAAGGAGCAGTCACCGTCACCAACTCAAGAGAAAGGAAATGTTAGATGACGCTTTCTCCGAATTAATGAACTGTTGTTATACTACTGCTTACTTAATCTAACGAAGGAAATTAAGAAATCGTACAACCACACGTCTTTATTCCATTTATTCGAAAAGGGCAAATCATATTATCGTGTATGAAGTATAATGACGCCCATCTTGAATAGCCTGCCAAAACGCAAATGAAAAAGTCAACTAGTCAAGTCAATTCTAATCTAAAGCTAAATATAAGTATCTTGAGTTGATATGGAGGCATATAACGAGCTACTTTACCAGAAAGCTTTATTAAGAGTGGTTTAATGCAGCGAGTGTGTGTGCCAATGGAGTAGAAGCATTAATCCAAATAAAAGAAGTGAGCTGCACTGAAGTTGAGTTGAAGAGGAAGTAAAAAAGTCAGGCAATATGTCAAATAGGTATGCAAACAAGCGTGATAAAATACAATTTCCTCACTGTAGCCAATTAAGAAATAATTAACAAAGGCAGTTTGACAAGCTTCATTTTTTTAAATGACAAATTATTCATGCTTCAGTTTAAGTATGTGTTCTCTTTTCCACCTATTCACAACAGCCACCAGCATCACACAGGCCTTTTTGCCACAAGCTGCCATGACCATGGCTTGTGAACAGAATTCACAATGAGAATTCATTTTCAATGGACCTCACTACACTCCACTGCAATGGTAAACCGTATAAAAGACCTGCGGTTCCCCACCAACACTTTCCTACTCCTACCCTTTTTATTATGTATTATGAATGAGCTCAAGTATCTCCCCGTATATGTACATATCCTATTTATATCACTACCACTACCTAAATAATATACCTAGGTAATTCCCTCTGTAGTGCTAATAATGCTGATACTTTACAACTTCAACCATGCGAACATATCGTGTACCTATGCATTTCGGTTTCAAATATACACTAACTTATATACTCAGGAAAGCCAAGATAAACGATTGAGGTGGAAATAATGAACCAGGGATCGATTTTCAACTTA
This sequence comes from Pogonognathellus flavescens, assembly GCA_019776165.1. NCBI lineage: Eukaryota > Metazoa > Arthropoda > Collembola > Entomobryomorpha > Tomoceridae > Pogonognathellus > Pogonognathellus flavescens. The sequence goes on from JABASD010002731.1 coordinate 14,140, forward strand.
CACTCACTTAATGCAACACTCCCCTTCATCAGCAATCATTTTAAGCTAAAAGTGACGCAAAATAGCCGTAACAAACAGCTTGAGGTTACAATCCATTGAATCTAAGTAGTACTGTTTTCCCCATAATTTAATTTTTAATACCCGGGGCACGACAGTAACTTTCCCGTGAAAAATGTATCAAAAACGACTTGTAATAAAACTAACTTATTTTGTAGAAATGCATTTAAAACTTGCAGATCAAAGATTCACAATAAGCCCGTAAGATTTGTAAATTATTATCACAGTTTATAAATAATCCTCCTTGAACTGAGATTAAGAATATTATGCTCGAACTTATTTTTGAGGGGATCGGGGATTTAGTAAAGTCTTAAATTCAGCAAGGAACTGTCTAATAATGTGCTAATTTAAGTTTGACGATACACGTGTCTGCTTCTTGTAAGTTTTGGAGAAAGAAGCCACATAGAGCCAATGATGAAAATTTTGACAGCTAGAGCTTTGAATCAGATCTTATCAGGATCTTTCCTCAATGCCTTTGAGACACAGACGGAATGTAATAGAAACTCGTAAATCTCACTCTCTTATATATAGTGCGTAATGGAATTTCGTGGTTCGTCATTATCCCCTTCGTTCCGCTCAATAGGATCAATAGGGGGAGAAAATCCAATTCAATTTAGAATTACCTTACTCTTACCAGCAATAGCTTCTTGGTTCCCCAAAAGATTACATAATGATATTACATAGCTGATCAAGTGAATCATTTTCTACACATACGCAACAAATTTCTATGTCATTACATCCTTATCTTTATTACTGGGAAGAGAGAGGAAATGTGATGTCCATAAGAAGGAATTTAACACAAAATGCAAGGCATACGGCACGGCCCACACATAGAACTTATTAACGATTATTACTTGTAGGTACATTATGGCCTTACAAATCAGATTATTAATCATCTGCAAGAGTTGCAGAAAAATCGGCTGCGGCTGGTGATTTGATTACTTATTTTTAATTAACGTGTAGAAGTGGATACTGCATCTTAAAAAATCAATGTAACCTTGTGGGAATGCTGCTGGTACTAGAAAGGGCAACTAAGTTCATTCTTGGGGTAAAAAGAAAATTACAGCTTTGGAAATAAAAAAGGTTTGCACATTAATACAAGAGAATAACAGCAGGCGAGATATAATCTTTTTTCTACAATCCTTGACACAACAATAAGAATTAGGAACAACACTTTGAGATATATAACTACATAGTGCTTTTGCCTCTGCACCTTCTACTTAAATCGAACAACACAACACCATCAGCGTAATAACAGTAACAAGTTGTACAAAAGAAAGAATACTGCACACACGGTACGCTAAGATTTAAGGTAAGGTCAGACAGAATACAACACGAAAAAGAAACATTGAGGAAGTCGGGCGTAGAAAAGGATGGAAACGATTCGAGAGCAGAATACAAAACGAAAAAAGAAAAGAGTTTCGTTATAGAACGTAAAAAGTGCCCAAAAGACGACGAACGGAGAGAAAAACGAGTAAAGTCAGGGTGGGCCAAGCCAAGGAACTACTTTAATGTCAAGCCAAGTCAAGTCAAACAAACCAAGAAGGCAATGGAGAAAGCTCAGCACGAAGAAAGTCATCCATAAACACACACACATACACACATGCAAAAGATTTAACTATATACTTCTACTACAGCTACTGTCTACCATGCGAATACTAAGAATTTACTTTTACTATGCAAAACGACAAATGGTGCTAGTCAAGTCAAGTCATGATCAGGAAAAGGAATCTTTATATAAAAGAATCAACGGATTGTGCAAAGTTTTAGCCGTAGTACATATATAGAACGATATATGAATATAGTTCTGCTTCCGTGTGATGGTAGGGTCTAACAACACAATATCATTTCTACAGATCTCCTACTACAGCAATAGTAAGTAGACTATCCGTTCGGCATGTCTGAATTTGATCCGAACACATAAAATATAGTGAAGCGCACTTTTTCAGTTGCTGCATGCAAAATGCCTCCAAGAAGGGACAATGTGTACGTACAGTATAGAATTTCACCGCATTCACATTTCAATTGTCAAGACATATTATAACTTTAACCAACTTTAACAATGCAGTCAAACGGAAGGACTAGAAAGGAGGTATTATAGTACCTAATATATGCAGTAATACCTACTAATGATCAGACAAATATATGTCTCTATACCATACCTTCGTGTGAATATTAATGCATCGCAATTTTGAGATAATATAAATTGTACATTAGACATTTCAATTCCTTACACATCTGAATTGGACTTTCTGCTAACATTGTATTAATATTGCTATACCATTATTAGGTCGGTGGGCTCTGTAGCTAAGTAGACATATCCTTTGTATCTTTTGGAAATCCCATAGAGATAAATAGACAGATTGTTCAATTGGATCCACACGGTGCAGTAAGTGCATAAGAAATGGGGAAGATTTAAAGTAGACTTGATGTGAGCTACGAGTCAGGTTAAGCTAACTTATCCAAATGGAAAAGAGAATCAGACTGAAAAAAATCAATCCAATGCAATCGAGGATACTAAAGAAGCCGTAATAGGAACCAAACAAAAGAAAAGCGGGTGGTGTATAAGGCAAAAAGTGAAACTACGGAAAGAATATCTAGTCAATTCAACAACTCGTGCCAACACACAGTACAGTGTCTATAGACAAAATCAAATGCTACTTTACTACTCCTACTACACGCTCTGGTCCTGTACAAGAATGAAATACAACACAATGAGAGGAAAAAATGGCAACACAGAGGAAGGGTGAGAAGAGCACGATGAATTGTTACACACAACCAGAAGAATTCTCAATTGGTGTCAAAAAACTTGCTACAAGGAATCACAGAGGAATCTGCTTCCTTCAATGTCTTGCATGCGTATGTGATCTAGTTTTCCGTTGTAGCCTTATATTTATACGGAAGAATGAGCGACGGGGATTGAACCGTGTAATATAATGTAATACATTTATTTTAGCTCGCACTATGTATTTCAACTTTTTACGACCGGTATAATGCACAGGAATATCACTCACAGCACAATACACGGCACAATACAAGAAATACTGGCAGAGCACTACTAACACATATTAGAACAAGAAATCCCATATAGTTTTTCTGCATTATTCTCTCTCCTTTAGAAAATGTGTCAGTGTGGAAGTGCTGAGCATTTGCCTTCCATTATATATACAAGTTATAATATATCCAAGTGTTAGGAATATTATTACGCATATATCTGTGTAAAATCTTCCGTACTTCTAAGAAAGAACTATCGGTCCATGTCTGTAAAAGACATCGCATAATATAATACCAGTCCCTGTACGAGCAGTAAAAGAGTCGGGCAATTCACATAAGGTGTAGGTATACGTGTATCTATATTATTTGTGTATGTTTTATGCATTTACTGGTTGGATAATCTCAGACAGGCTTTTCACTTTCTTTTACCCGCTTGTCTTCTCACTATTCAATGCAATTGTATAGAATTCATTCAGATTTCCAAAAAGGTCTATTCTCATTCTACAGAGCCACTCATTCTTCAGAAATTTACTTGAATTCACATACACATGAATACGTAATGTGTCAAGTCAAAAACCCGTAACTAAATAATAGGATCAGCTTTGTGAAGAACATAACTTGTCACTTAAGCTAACGATACTGTAACTGCGTATCCTACTTCACTATAAATATTTAACTGCTCAATCGCATAAAACATTTTATATTTATTATTTTACACAATCAACTAAATGAGACAAAAATGGTATAGGAATGAGTAGTAAATGTAGACACTTTTAAGGTAAGTAATTAGTAATTATGTCATTCGTGCAATTTTTACTTTCAGCTTGGATTAACCATTCTCATTTCGTCATTAGTAACAAAAACATGAGTTACCTATACGTACGTTGTTACTAAATGTTAGCAATTGTCAATAGTTAAATTTATGATTGACATTTACTATGTGGATGCTATTGATAAGGGATTATTATTTTAAAGTGAAAGCGATAAATGAGTCTTACCTTGTTCAAGAACATGTATTTTCACTTGGGCTGGATGAGCATTTTGTGGAGCACATAAATAAATGCCCGAATCAGAGCGGACAGCTTTTTGAATAAGTAAGCGACTGACGGTGACTCCTTTCTTTTTCTTCTCAGTGACAAGATTTAGGCCGCCCCTTTGCCATTCGAAATTTACTACCTGTTACACAACACAAAATAAAGAGAAAGCCATATTATAGTAGAGGTAGGCACAGCATTTCTTTTATAGTAATTCACCAGTACCAATAGATAAAATATTAGTAGCTATTTCCTTTATTTTTGATAGCATTGCATAGGTTGACACATTTATATCGACAATAAGAAAACTAGCGACATCAGAATCACAATACAATACACATGGCACAATAACAATGACAGTTATGGTGATAGATAGACACAGATTGAATGAATGAGTGGAAACGCTCTCTCCAACGTATCACCAAACGAAATCTGTATAATGGCCAATCCTTTTGTCAACCCAGTATAGAACCCAATAAAAGCACGCCATAAATGACATCATATCATTGTGTATTACATATTTTTGAACGACATATGGTTCACAGCTTGGTTTTATTTTACTTTCTTGCCCCCGGAGAGAGAAACCTTCACGGAATAATTTAATCATGTCCATCAAAAAATCAAGACTTGCTATAAAATATATAATAGATGCCAATCAAACAGAATTGGAACATTCCTTTCACCGGAATTTGTTGCAAATAAAAAAGAGATGCCTGTTGTTCGTTCGTTGCTAACTAGTGTGAATGCATTCTAATGTAGTGCAAGTTAATAACAACTGTATATTCATGAAGAATAAAGAAAGTTTTTTAAGTGCTAGCCTCATGTTTCCTTTAATGAACGTAAATTGGAACAAATTCCAGTTTTTACAGCTATAGAAAGTTTTTTAATTTTGTTCCAGTCCATAAGCCGAGGAAGACAATAGCTTCATTGTCGTGGTCCTTGACTTAAATGTAACTTTCAACATAAATAAAGGATTCTATATATTTGAAAAGCAAACTGTAACTGTAGACTTATTTATAACGTTGTATGTATCGTATCGTATGAATGTATTTTAGTGGCACAATATTTATATGCCATGACATATATACATGGCTACACACCCTTTACATCTTCAAATCGTCCTGAATGAGAAAACTCCACTTCAAACTTGAAAAAAGTCTTATCTCCATTTACAAGATGAACAAGAACAACTTTTATACTAGAAATGCATGGAGCAACTCACCCGACTATATTATATGGCCTAGCACTTTGTCTTCCCTGTTCAGTTTATTTATGTTAATTGCTATACTAACTGCTTCATTTGCCTGCATTTAAATTCTTTTCTCATTGTTTCATTTTTGCTTTCACTTATCCACAATACAATGAGCAAGACTGTGTTAAGCTACTAGCTTTCATAAGTAGTAGAAGCAATTCTCTGTCTCTTTGTGTTTAAATATAAATTCAACACAGTTCAGCAGTAGTAACTTACACAAATTCCTTTCCGCCTCTATAGCTTTAGACTACATAACGCCCATGCAGTGCAAAACGCCCATGTAACTGTAAACAGCAAATAAGTAAGAGATTACAGAGGGAAGAAATTCCATTAGTTCAAACGGAGGTTAAAATCTCATGATGTCTATAACAAAATCATACATTTTAATAATTCCAATTACACTCTCTATACATTTCTGTGCGTGGAAGGGTTTTCCATGTTTTCAACCTTTCTACCATTCCATTGAGATAATTTAATTCCAAAATATCTAAGCAAATGATTTTCCCATTACGGGCCGACTTTTAGTTAACTGTATTAAGGACACGCTCGCAATTTCCAATCACATTACTGAACTGTGTCGTGTTTTGCTAAAAATTAAGCTGTTAGAACATTTTTTGTCAAAACCATGTGTGTGACTTGATAAATGGTAATCTGTGTTTCCTAATTATACAAATAGCATTCCTGAACTCAAAATTTAACAATTAACACAAGAAAAATATTATGCAAAATAACAAACTTATTATTCAGCTAATGAACAATATACGCAGCTAACAATCTAGTAAGAGTTAGCTATCGCTACAAAATCTCATTAAGGAATTCAAAAGCAAACTGGTGAAAAGTAAGTCAGTTTCCTAACTGAAACGCACAGTTGACTTTCTTAGGTACTAGGATTTTTATCCTAGGTTGTTAACTAGAATGGTCGTCTCATGCGAAAATATTTGTATCCTATTAGAACACATGCGTTAATGTTTTTAAAACAGGGTTTGATATCGTCACAGATGTTACATTCAGATCAAATGCGAAAGTATAAAACTGTACAGTCACGATTTGCTTACTGCTAGCCGTCGTAAGTCGGTATGTTTATTCCCAAGCAACAGTACAGTCACGTACTGGCCTACTTTGAATGCTCAACTTTGCCCTGACCAAGTCTGTTTTTAAGCTCTTGCATTGCATCACATCACATCACCAGTCACCAGCTACAGCCAACCCACCCAAGAGAAAGTCATCGTTCCAGCAATACTCACACCACACACCAGACCGGCCAGACCCGAACCATTGACACAATACAACACACAAGTGTACTAGAACTAAAGGCAAAGACAGAGAGACTAACATAGCAGTGCCTACCTAAAGTGCCTATAGCGATAGACATTTGCCATAACTGTAGTATTTCTCTTTGAAGACGTACTATGTATATTTCTCCTATACGATTTGAACACAGTTATATTACTAAGAGATGCCAGGAGAAAGGCTACTAGTGAATGGTAACTAAAAGGAAGTATACATACACACTACATCAAACGGGCGTGACCTGACTACCAATTATCAGGCCAATAGACACCTAAACTTTGTCACTGATGATGTCAGTACTACATATATAGACATTTATAAGAGGAAGCCGCGGCCCACCGGTAATAGTAACGGGAGAAATAGTAGTAGAAGTGGTATCACGCTTGTTAAATAATACTGTTCCTCTCTGGACTTTTCTTGTATAGTAATAACCCGATTCGCCATTCCATTGCCAAGTTCCAGAAATAAGAAGGAATTTTCTACTCGCGTATACTTACTACTGGCAAGAATTGCTTGTACATTGCCCGAGGAAGCATTACTGATTGTATATGATGAATAAATACATCAGAGTGAAGCTTTGGCCTAGTACATCTCTTAGTTTGGTTTTTGGTATGGCAGAGGCACAACTGTTCTCTTGTTTAAGCTCTAAGGACTGCTTATACAAATAAAATACTACAAAGGGTAAGTAGGAGTATGTTTACAGACAGATGTATGTATTTACTTGTATTCATTCTACAATCTACCACTGCTATGTATGTATTGTGAAATTCCCCGATGCGAAAGACTGACGCGAGTCGAAAGAGGAAGCAGCGTGTTTTTGCAAAAACAATGTTAGTTGTTATGCATCGGCGGTTGGGATTGGCAAGCGTGAGAGAAAGTGCACATGAAGTGGAGAATGTCACGTTGCATTAAAACGGTACGAGAATTTGCTTCTTAATGGAAGTTAATGTGCATTAGTGCCGCACAGGGATGATCATAAAAGGTGAATGGAGGTGCACTGTCTAAAACTTCACATAGGAATCGGAATAACAATGGGATCTGAATTTGACTCTAGTTACTCTCATGGCTATAATAGAAAACATAATTTACGTTTAACAATGGCCAAACACCATACAACAAAGAAATAAATAGCTTTTCACTACACAATCCCAGCCTAAACGTAACTGCCTTCGTTTCACTTTCCCGCATCCTTTGTATTTATGTAGCAGTGCTGAGGTAAAGTAGAAACCATTCAAAGACGGACGGACGCAGTGGTGGACACACGCGTGGTCACACATAAATATAGACATCGCGACGCGCTTAGAATCAACCCAATAAATACAGAATTCATTCCTCCGAAATGGAAAAAGCTACCAGAGCATTTAACATTTAACAATAACATAATACTATGGTACATGTGCATTTTTTACAGCAGAATTCAGTACTTTGTCTCGATATAGAAAGATAGGTATTTAGGTAGACACTGGCTACACAATTCGTTTTCCGTTCTGCAAACATACATACCTACTTTACCTACACAGTGCTAACAAATTCGAAATCGACAAATAAATTCTATTGTCCCATTCATTTCCATATATTCATAAACATGTCGCAGGAGGTGCTTTATTCAATTGAAATGGGACACAAAGAAATATGAAATTACCAAAACCAATATGCAATACTACCATCATTACAAAATACAAAGACTACTAGCACATTATTCAATTGAATACAAGGTAGGTACTGGCGTAGAATTCATCGGAAGATATGAAATAATTCAATATCCACTTACCCTATTGTTATGTCGCCAGAGGATATGCTTTGGTGCATTTTCTGTTGCGTCTTCTACAATACACGTTAAATTGATGGTACTCCCGGCTTTGATAAAAAGTTCCGAACCTCTTCCATTCAGTCCTTCTATACTAGTTATGGGTTCTGAAAATAACACAAAAATATTCAATGATTTGTAGAGTGTACTAATACATTATTTGCCCATCACATCTTATTTATAATAGGTATAGTACAGTAGTATATACTGTAGCAGGCATTCTACGAATAAAAGAATTCTTTATTAGTAGGTACTTTAGTTTTCTGTAGACCATTTTTACGATATTCCCTTTTTACGCATCAATTCCCAAAATTCAGCTATGGAATTAGATTCAAATAATATATCAGCAAAAGCAGGAGTGTGTATTCGTAATAAAAATACGTAGATCGTAGAATAACCAGACATTTTATGTTCTGCAGGGACAGACAGAGTATGCGTCTAAATATTTGTTCTCAAAAACACATCTGGTAGGTAGGCTAACTACTCTGTCTGTGTGTAGAGAAAAGTAAAATGAAAAGCTGTGATGAAATACTATAGGAATAGAAAACGGGGCAAGCCAATTTGCTGAGTTGCTGAAGGAAAGTAAGTCAACTCAAAGTCAGTTCCAGTCCATTCACTCTAATCTGTATAGACAGATGAGTATTTCTACAGACAAGGAGAGAAAATATGACGAGACATAATGGTAATCCTTCCTTACAAGTATTTTGAATCATCTTCCTCCTTCAACATGCTAAATTGGCACTGCAGATTGTTCGGATATATAGGAGAACGAGTAAGCACTAGTAGTAAGAGTAGTATCTTAAGCCAGAGAGCTATAAACATTGAAGATCGGAGTGTAGGCAGAAGAATGAAGGTCTTAGGCTTTAGGTATACACTCCAGAGAAGAAACTTATAATATCAAGAAGAGATATTGTGCTACCAAGTCCTGCATCTGATCCCGTCATCGCAACTCAACACGGAGTTGAAAAAGTACTTTCCATTTCCTTTCTTTTCGAGGAAGATGTGGCGGCGATGAACGTAATAAGGTTAGCACTAAAGTAGCTGCTGATGTTAGGTATGTATTTTATTCCCTCACTCCTCACGCCACGCCAACATCGAAGAGTTAACGATAATCAATTACATGTTTTATTCATTAAAACCTAATGATAATACGACGCAGTTAAGTACCTATGATTACAAGATTGGGAGGACGTGATCAGGAAGTTTCCACAAAATTTATTGCATTTCTTATTAAGCAATCTCAGCTTGTAATAATGAAAGTAACAACGATTCCTATCGATTTTACTTAGAAACCACCTTCGAAAGACCTAATTTTAGTGTTTAGCCAAAAAAGCATGCCAATATTACTACTTGACTTTTCGAATGACTTCCTGTAAATTATCGAAATTAGCAAACTCGTCAGATTGGGTTAGGAAAATGAAACTATGTTTAAAAAATAAAAGATACCTCCAATTGTTATGTGCAATTGCACGACGTAAGTTCACTGCATATGCATAAGGTGATGCAATACTTAAATCACAGACAAATCCGGTATTTGTTTTGTTTCATATATCTTCTTTCATACAATATTATGCACATCATATTAAAATTTACATTTAACAGGCGCAGAATTGCATTTGAATAAATGATGTATTATCATATTAAGAGTGACCCGGAACGAGCACGTGACTTTATGAAATATGCCAACCTATTTGATGATATCTCTGGAATGAAAAGTCGAATTGAAAATTTGATAACGACGATTTGAAGCTCATTTCACGCTCTATCATAATGTACTCTTTCATTTTTTCGAAAAAATGTCAACTTCTTGGAGAAAAGTTTGCATCCATATT